>JBBPBX010010883.1:4875-30763 GCA_038048925.1 Garcialebias charrua | reverse complement strand
ATGGATGTGGGTCATTGGGGGAGGGCACACACACACACACACACAGTCTGCCAGTTATCAGCTCTGGTCATTTCACTTTAATGTGTAAATTTCTGTAAATTTACTGCAAACTGGATGTTTCCTGATAATATAATTGTGGCTTCTTTTTTTTTAAAATCTTGGCCAAATAAAAAACTGGGTGCTCATCCTTTCTCCAGCCTCCTCCTCGTGGTTGTCATGGAAAAGTGAACACATCCAGTCCTGGACGTGGGGGCTCCAGGACTTCAGACTCCTACTCACTTATCAGAAGCTCTCCTCTCCTCGGTCCTCCTCCTAAAGCCTTTTTATCCAGGGACCCGGAGACCTCTCCGGAACAAAACAGCTTTTAGCGCTTACCATCAACTGCATGTGTGCGTGTGTGTGTGAGTGTGTGTGTGTGTGCGTCATTATTACTCTGAAAACTGTCTGTGAAAAGAAATGGAGCTGTTGTAGGAACTCAAGTCATTATATCTGATTAAGGTCATTTTGGGACCGCAGCTCAAGAGCTTCTCTTCCTTTTGTCCAACAATATGAACAGAGTTTGCTCACAGTTTGTTGATTTACCGCCTTCAATTGCAACAAATCAATAATAATAATAATAATAATAATAATAATACTAACAATAATTATTATTGTCATAAGGAGGAAAGTTGTTCTTTTTTCCCTCCAACTTGCAGTGAACATGCGCCCTCGTCACTCGGAATATGATTTACAACAGGTTTATAACCACCACCACCCCTCCTCCTCCCCCCTCTGGGGAAAAGTCCTGTTTCCACACTTCTCCTGCACGTGCACGCGCTTCTCATAAACATGTCAAATGTCGCCATCCGTGCGTAATGGCACGGCGCGTCCTCGGTCCAGCGGTTGGAGTGTGTTGCGCTCAAACGAAGGGGTGGTGTGTGTGTGTGTGTGTGTGTGTTTGAAATAAACACACGGGCTGATCCACCTGGAATGGGTCGAGATAAGAGCTGCCAGCGTTTCCTCTCCACCTCACCCCGAGTTTTCCTTTTCCAAACACGCGCTTCTTTAATGTTCCCGGCCTGTTGTCTTTTTTTGTGTGTGTCTTTTCTTTTCCAGCCTGTGTGCGCAACGCAACGGCACCCAGGGGAGCCGAGGCCAAATCAAGCCACCGAGCTGTTTAGGGGAGCGGGGGGGGGGCACCTGCTTTTGGAAAAGCCGCTCCAAACTGTGCTGACTTGGTTGCATTACCCGCGCGTCCTATAAAAACACTTTGCCTGCGCGACATGGAAAAGAGACGCGCCTTTTCCTCCCTGGCACCTGCCAGAGAGGGGCTGGTGTGGAAAATATAAGAGTTCTCGTTAAGTGCTTTAAAATCCTGTTTGTGCAGAGCAATAATAATAAAAAGGACGAATATAGCGATAAAATAAAGGAAAAAATTTGGAATTAAAAAATATGGACTCTTTTTTTCCTGAATTCACTGAAATGACTTATTTCATTGTTATTATCATTATTATTAGTATTATTTAAATAATCATTGAAATCGCCACAATAAAAAAAAAAGCTAGAATAAAGCCTCATTTTCCGTTTTAAAAAAAGTCACGCGACGTGAACAACATTTGATGAACTCACCTGTTTAGGCCAAAGCCGTTTGCTCTGCTGAGCCGAATTCAAATAAATTCAACTCGTTTTTATTTTTATTTTTAGGAATGAATAAAGAGTGAAAAACGCCAGTTTTATAAATCTGAAATGCAAAGCTTGTTTCCCCGTGTAGAAACGGATGAAGATGTTGAGTGTTACAGGTGGGGCTGAAGGGAAAAGTCGAAACAAATCGTCACCAAACGGCTCGCTTTTGGTTTTACGCACAGGCACATTTGGGTGCAACGGGGCTGAGCTGAAGGATTCACGACGAAATTCAACATCTGATCTATTTTAATTCTCCTCTTGTATGAGACCATCTGGATTCCGGAGCAGAAGCTGCTCTGCTTGTTCAAAAAACAGACTTTTTGGGGTCGCAACTGTGCGTAAAAAATATCTCCGCAATCCACTTTGAGCCCCCCGATTCTCAAATGACGCACAGCTGTCGGTCCCATTGGGAATCCGCAGAATAAAAGTAAAACAAATGCAAACAATCTTTAAAAACGTTCAAAATGACGAAGTTGATCATTATGAAAAATGACTCGGTCAACTTTTAAATAAAGTATTTTAAACACAATCAAAACGAGATTTATTTAGAATTTTGCCGCAAGAATAAAAACGAGATAAAGACCGAAAATATTGACTTGAAAAACAATATAAAACATTAATCTTCTTCACTGTAAAATCATATTCAAATGGGAGGAAATCGCTAATAATCGAACCTGCGAATTACTCATTTAATCTGCTTTTTTACTTGTTGTCTGACCCTTGTATTTAAAAATAAACACTTTAAAAGTCATCGCAGAACGGATCTATGAAAGGATTTATGAATGAGAATTAAAAACAACACATTATAAACAACTTTAAGTTATTTTTTTGCTGCTGCGTAAAAAGATACCAAAGTGCGTAACGCTCCTTACTCGTGCTCGGTGATTTGGGAAGAAAACAGATTAACTAAAAAATAAAAAATAAAAAGTGGTGAAGGGTTTGGGGGTGGGGGGGTATCTTATTATTTTTTTCCTCCTCTCTCTCTCTCTCTCACTTTGCCAAGTGGGGTCAAGTTCAGTGCGTGGTTCTGTTGGCCCGGACCGACGCTTCTTATTGGTGGGCTGCGCCAGTTGCATCACGTGACGCGCACGTCTTCCTGTTTCCTTCAGCCTCGTCTTCAAGTGAATCTTTAGTGGCGGAGGAGCAGCTGCAGCATCCAGTGCGCCTCAGCGCGCGCAGCCTCTCTCTCTCTCTCCCTCTCTCTCTTTCTCTGCCGTTCGTCCATAGGTCTCTCACTCTTTCAGGAGGACAGAAGGAGAGACCGACGCGCAGGAGCTCTTTTCATCCACATTTCTCCGGCTTTCCTCCTTTTTTTCTCTCTCATTTCATCCCAGCTCTTTCATTCCTCATCAGCTGTTCCATCGCTCCGCGACGCATGTCCACGGACATCCTGCGTGTTTTCTCTTTTTCTGGCCCCGTCACAGAGGAGTTCACGTCCCCCCCTCCTCCTCCTCCCGTGATTCATCTACAGAGTAAGTAACCTTGTCCTCGGACACCTCCCTCCCTCTCTTTGTGCCTCGCTGGTGGAAGGTGGGCGCAAAAACAAATCAAAACTCGTTTATCGCGGTAATAACCGGATCTGCTCCTCGCTGCGGTTTGCTTCCCCTGAACTTGATCAAATGTGCTGAGAGTTGCGCGAGCAGCGGGTGTGTGTGTGTGTGTGTGTGTGTGTGTGCATGTTTTTTTTTTTTTATGGATGAGGATGATTTGCGAGCGCAAAGCCCATCCTTCCTCGTCAAAGCAGAGATCAAGTTGAATTGCAACTGAGTAAGTTTTAGGAGCATGATTCGTCTTGTTGTTGTTGTTTTTATTTACAAGAAACTATTTTAATTGGACTTGTCCTCAAAAACTATGAGTTCAGAGGCTGTTCTTCTGTTTTTGATGGGGGTGAACCTTTTGTTGCATGTGTCTGGTCCAACTTGTCTCATGCGCAAAAGACATCACCAGACCTCAACTCCACTGCAGCTGAGAATAATAAATGATCCCACGTGTAACTTGTATTTACCTCCAGCTCCTCTTCTGTCTCTTTAGATTGTTTGTTGAAAAGTTGGTCTGGTGATGGGGGAGTTTCCAAGACTGTTTGAAAGTCTTAGAACATAATAGCTTCTTAAAAGTTATAGAGCTCGTTTTTTATTTTTATCAATTAGATCAAATTAAAGAAGAAAGACAGGTGCAGGAGACTATAAGCTCTTTAAGATCCTGAAGCGATTAAGTCAAAGTTTTTTATCCTCGCAGATCTTGATTGAGTCGCTGAGACATTATTACAACACATCTGGATTGTGTTCGTAATCATGATTTTTACGATTTTATTTATAAGAGATGCATGGAACTTGTGTCAGTGTGTGCGTTTGTGTGTATGCACTCACTTATTTTTGCTTAAATTGATTATATAAAGATAAAAACAATTGATCCGAGACGGTGTTGTTAAGTCTCAGTGCAGTTTATCCTGCTGTTTTGGTACAACTTCTCTCAGAAACTGGCTATCGTTTTAATATAACAAACATATGTCTAATGTTTTATATTTAATATCCAAAACAAAACTGTGTTCATTTTCAGTTTTTCAAAACCAAATTAAATTCTGTTCTCTGGTTTATTCTGAGCCGTCGCTTCTTAAATGGATTGGTTTGATCTATTGTGAGAAGACGCTGAACTTTCAGTTCACTCTTTAAATTGTTCCATTTGCTTCTTGTATATTTGGGAGCAGACGATTTGACGTGGCTCTGACTAAGACGCCGCCACCGCTGCTTACATGGCACTATTGACGCAGACCTGTACTGACAAAACGGTTTGCTTTCAGAGGGGCATTAGGGTTTTTTGTAAGAGCGCTTTAAGTTGCTCTTTGCCGGAGTTGACCCTTGCGACCTATTCATTTGAGCAGAATTAACTGCCCCTGCCAGATGAAAAGACAAACAAAAAAACACAGAAGTGAGCTCACGCTGGCACCACAATCAATAGGTCTGTTTTGTGTTCCTTTTTTGTGTCACTCTCCTTGTTGAGTAAGATATGATGGCCGTATTGATCGGAGTAAACAGAATTTTAATGTTGCACAACGTGTGAAGACAGATTAAAAAATATATATGTTAAAGTGACCAGGCTCACTTGCTCATAGGGTTTACAGGATGTGTAAGAGGTCTCTCCCAGTTTGCCTTTTGTGCGTTTTTTTTCTCTCCATATAATCTGCACCTCATTTTACTCTTTTGATTTTGTTAGCTAGCTATGTACGTACACACTGCACAATCATGGAAATGAGGACAAGTACTTAAGTAATTATCATAATTTTATGCAGCTTTGTGTTCCGTGGGAACTGGTTCAGTGTCGCGCAGCATGTAACAGGGGACAGGGTAAAATGTAGGACTTTGCCCTGGAATGTTGAGCCAAGGCCTAAATCTGACCCGATCTCGACTGTTATCCTTACCCCGCATGTCACCGGTTCTTATACGGCTTCGCTGCTCCAATGTAATCATGGATGTCTCTGTCTTCGGAGAAACATCGGGTAAAAACAAAGTTTGTTTTCTTCAGGCAAATATTCCATCAGCTGGTGTTTCTAATATTTTCTCAATTTTTTTTTTACCATTTTAGCTTTTTTGTTGATTAAATTGAGGTAATAAAGACGAATGAAATAAACTTAAAGCCTGAAAATTTGTATTTTTTTAGTGAGTTGTGCTGTTTTTATTTTCTTCCCCTTCGTAGATACACAGAGGCTTTGACCCTAGAGGACTGGGTTTGTGGGATATGGCCCAATAGCAGCAGCCCGTGATGCCGGACCATGACAGCGACTCCCTCCTGAACAGACAGACCAAGCGAAGACGTGTGGACATTGGTGTTAAGAGGACCATCGGCAGCACAGCAGCAGCAGCAGCCACTGATAATATCGCCCGCGCCAAAGCAGCCATTTTCAGTGCCATGAACTCTCTGAGCTCCCATTCTTACCACGGATCAGACAACGACTCCATGGAGTGCTCTGTCGTGCAGCCACACGGTGGGCCTGGCGTTTTATCAACTGGTGACAGCGAGTCCAAGTCAAATGTACTCCGAAAGCTCCTGAAGAGGGCCAACTCGTACGAGGATGCCATGATGCCCTTCCCTGGCACCACCATTATCTCGCAGCTTCTCAAGAATAACATTGCTAAAAATGGAGGAGCACTTGAGAGGGGAGAAAGGGGAGACAGGGGTGACAGAATGGAAACAGGCTTCCCTGGATCAGGGCTCTCTAATGCTAGCTCAGATGCGCCACAGGAGGACGCCTGCAGTAACTCCTCCCAGGACAGCACCCCTCAAGAGTGCTTGTCACCGTTTAGCCGCCCTCCTGGCCTGGCCACCTTTGACATTGAACGTCTCAACGACGAACACCTGCGTGCCAAGCGAGCCCGTGTAGAGAACATTATACGTGGTATGAGCCACTCCCCGAGCGTGGTGGTGCCCGCCGCGTCCCGTCACGAACGTGACCACGAGATGGACGGCGAGCGGGAGATGGAGCTGGGCTGCCCTCCGCCTCAGTCTCAACACCAGGCCCCCTGCAGCCCACGGGGCGGAGAGATGTGCGGCGGTAACAGTCGGGAGAACAAGCGCAAGCAGCGGCTGCCTCAGCAGCAGCAGCAAAGCTTCACTCAGCTGGTGTGCCAGAGAAAAGAGCAGAAGCAGGAGGAGAGGCGACAACTCAAGCTGCAGCTGGAGGACATGCAAAAGCAGCTTCGGCAGCTGCAGGAGAAGTTCTTTCAGATCTATGACTCCACCGATGACTCGGAACACAACGACCTCCATAACGACATAGGGAATATGTCAGAGGACAGCCCAGTGAGGTCTGACACCGGTGGAGACGACCGGGGCGGAGACGACTTGCGCTCTGACAACGAGATGTCTGATCTCGATCCAGGCCATTTCCTTGACAGGGCACGGGCTTTGCTTCGGGACCAGGCCATGCTAGCCGACAGAGAGAAACCAAGAAGAGACGGCCTCAGTCGAAGCAAAGGAGGTCCGGGCTCCTCCATGCACGCTGAAGGCAAACAGCTAGCAGAAACACTGAAGCAGGAACTCAACTCAGCTATGACCCAGGTCGTGGACACAGTGGTGAAAGTATTTGCTAAGCCTCCACGTCCTACTCCTCAACAGGCCTTTCCACCATTATCCTTACCCCCTGAAAGATTTCCTCCTGCTGTAAATGGAGACACCCCAAACTTTCACACGGCCAACCAGAGGCTGCAGTGCTTCGGCGATGTCATCATTCCCAACCCACTGGACTCCTTTGCCAGTATGCCAGGGATTCCAGGCCCCACTAACGACCAAACTGAAGCTCTGCCCTTAGTAGTAAGGAAGACACCCAGCGAGCATCACCATCACCACCACCACCAGGCTTCGGCTGTTGGTGCCCATGGTAGTAATCACCACCCTGCCCTTCATCCCTCTTCACTCTCTGCATCCATGGGCTTCAGTCCTCCATCTTTTCGGCATCCCTTTCCATTGCCGCTCATGGGCTACCCTTTCCAGACTCCTCTTGGTGCGCCCGCAGGTGGTTACATGGGTAAAGACCGTGCCTCACCAGACTCTATGGATTTGCCCCGGGAGACCACCAGTCTGAGGACCAAGATGGCATCAGGCCACCACCTGGGGCACCACCATCGCTCCTGTTCACCAGCACATCCGGGCAGCACCGCCGAGAGTCTCTCCTTGTCTCTGATCAAGTCAGAGTGCAGTGATCTTCAGGACATGTCTGACATCTCACCTTACTCAGGAAGCAATGTATCCTTTTAAAAACGAGAACATAAAAGTGAGGTTTGTGTTTTCAGATATGTAAAAAAAGGTAAAGATAAAGGAATTTGGGTGTTTTTAAATTTTTGTTGGCCAGTTTAAACCAGCGGAAACCTGCTCGCAGGTGGTAATATCCCTCTTGAGACTCATCTGCAACCAGGCATCTGAACCACAAAGAGTTAAAAATCAAAATCTTTTTAAGCTGTTTGAAACTAGCCTAAGAAACGGAGAAACGGTTGATGAATCACTTTTCCTCCCACTGCTATTCCCTTCACCATTGTTGCATTTATTTTTACACCCGTACCTCTTCCTTCTCACAGCACCGTACAGCCCATTCTTCCGAACCTAAGTGCTGTAAAAGCTTTCTTGTCGTATATCGCTTACTTGCAAAGACAAGTTTTATTTTTCTGCCTGAAAAAAGAGGCAGTTTGAAATGATAAGGAGGAAGATGAAATCCCTGAAGCTTGGCTCACTATGGGGTTGTATAGGTCTTAAAGTTTAACCCCGGTTTGCCCCAATAATGCCCTGTGGATAAAGAGGCTATCCCCTATGGGAGTCTCAAATTGAATCCCCATGGACACAAATCTAATAGCTCAAACAGTTATGTTCAGTCCCTTCTCCATTTCCCTTATACCTCCTTAGTATCTGACCATTCAACACCCTCTAACCCTTATGAAAGTTTGATTTGAGTCCTGGAAAGGTTTTGTCTTCATCTCATTAGCATTCATTACACACTTAAGAAATTAATCCGACAGCCTTTTTCTTGTCGTGTGTACATTAGTTAAGTGAATACCTTGTTGCTTTTGTGTGCACCTGCGTGTCTAGTTTTTAGTTGGTTTTCGTGGGCCTTTTGTGTGTGTGCGTATGTCACAAAAGGTTTGCCTGAGGACTCGGGGAAAGATGTATATTTATGATTGCTCGTGTTTTCTCTTGTGTTCCTCTTATCGTCCATCGCTGTTGTAAAAAGCCCACAATCATTGTCGTTTCTTTTCTCTCCTTTTTCATTTCATAAAGATCTGTCAACAGCCCGGGGGGCCCTTCGGCTGTTGCTTGGCAGCCAAATACTTCTTTTTTTTTTTTGTTTTCCCTCCCTGCCAACCCTCCCCGCTCCTCTCCGTCTTTTCTTTGAAGCGGACGTTAACAGGTGTTTGCAGCGAGCTGTTTATCTTTCATTACCTCGCCTTGTCTTGTCTTCTGACCCAAGGGTGAACGCTTTCCAGAGATCCATAATCCTTTGCTTCTCTACGGGCTCCCGATGGAGGGATGAAAAGAGAAAATGGAGAGAGAAACACGCAGAGTCTGACAGAAAGTAAGGAAGTAAAAAAAAATTTTTAAAAAGCAATCAAACAATAACTGCATATGCCAGATGCTGTGGCTTTCATTGTAGCGTTTATAAATTCAGGACATTAATGAACTCCCCTAAATGAAAATAACTGTCTGAACAACATGCACAGTTATTTTTTTTAATCTTTTATTTTTGAGTTTGACCTTTTCAAAAGTGGTGTTTTGCTGTAATAACTGTGTCATTTCTGAAATTTCTTTGCACTCCGTATCTTATTCCAACTCTTTTTAAGTACCGTATTTTTCGGAGTATAGGTCGCACCTGAATATAGGTTGCATTGTCCAATTATTGCCAAAGAATTGGAAAAATCCATATATAGGTTGCACCTGAATATAGGTCGCACCTACGTCAAAATGTGGACCGTGTTTAGCTCTGCTGCAAATGTCTGCCACAGGAGCGCACAGCAAGGCTTTTAAGAAGATTAACACTTAAAAACAATTAATTGTTTGATAAAAATTATAGCAAATATGTGTCTGAGCTGAACTTTTCTTTAATAAATGAATAATTTTAGCAGGATAAACACCTAAAAAATATATTTGTTAGCTGACATTATTGTAAGAGTGTGTCTCAGTTTAATTTTTGTTAATAAATGATTACAAATCAGCTTATTTTATAAAAAGCCATATATAGGTCACCCCTGAGTATAGGTCGCAGGCCATGAAAAAAAATGATAAAAATGTGCGACCTATACTCCGAAAAATACGGTAGCTTTTTTTTTTGTTTAAAGCAGCTCCTCACTTTGCGAGGTGCATTCAAGTTCACCAGTTTTACAGCAGATGGCTGCTATCAATTTTCCCATTTGTTCAGAGTCCGGCTCCAAATTCTCTTGTCCTTACACCTATGAATTAGGAAACGGAGCATCCATTTTCCTCTCATGACTTCGAGCTTTTGGGGGAAGTGTTGTGGGAATTATGATATCTTGTCAGATGTGGCAGGCAAACAGTGGGCCAGCTGGTGCGAGTGTGCCATCATGACAAAATAATAGCCTTGCACGCCACCCCTAAGTCCAATCACAATTACATTTGCAAGCTGTGGGTGAATTGGGAATGAAAATGTCTAATCAGGAAGTACGAGGCTTTTTAATTGGTAGCTGAAGGGAGGTGGTATTATGCGGTAGAATCGTAACGTCTGATAAGAGGAAAGTGTTGCTAATCCTAATTGAAAAGGCAAAAACAAATTAATCTGAATATAAGCACAAAGCTTTCACAACAGACAGATCTCACCTGTTCTTAAAGGAAAAGCTGTCTCTTTCTCTCTGCTCCGAGGATCCATTGTGTCCCCTCTTGGAGCAGATGGTGTGGTGTGGAAAGTGAAGTGCTGCTCTTTTGGCCGCGACTGTCAGCGCAACACTAGACTGCCAGGGTTTTCCCCCCAGCAAGACCCTCACTGGGTGCACTCTCCTTCTCCCTCTTCCTTTCTGAATCGCGCAAAAAAGTTGACGGCCGTACTTTAAGGAGCCAGCCCAGCATGGTTCAGGATTTGCTGGCTCTGCCGCGTAACCCGAAGGCCAAGCGCAATCCAATCTAGCAGCTGATGCTTTCTTACCGCTCTGTAGTTACAGCTACATCTGGACACTTGGCTGATTTTCACAATCGCGGCCAACGCTGTACATCAGCGTCCGTGTCAAGTGATGTATTTTATCCACTCTGTCGTAAACAGGCTTCGTGAAAACTGCCCGTTCTGTGTGATTTCAACTCTTGCTTGACGGTGAACCAGCCTGAGGTCCTTGCCCCCCCCTTTCCCGTTTCCTTTTCAATGTCTTATCCCCCAGATTGAAATGATCAGATGTATTGTACGGCCGTTAATTCACCGTGGAAATGGCTTGGGCTGTTCAGCAGCGCAGATGTGTTCCAGTCTTTCCCATCACTGGCCGAGTCCAAAGCCTCAACGCCTCTCTTCTTCTCCTCCCACTCCTCCTTCTTTTGCTCCTCCAAGGGTTTGGCAGTGGCCGGGAGGCTTGGAAGGGAGTTTAGGGGTGGAGCAGAGGGAGGAGGAGGGGGATGTAATTGAAGGCTGGAACCATGCTATCCCTCAAGGTGCCCCCCAACAACCCATCTCCATCCCTCTCCGCTGTTCAATCCAGGAGATCCATTAGGAAGACAAGGTCCCTAAAAATAAATTTGTGGGTGCGAGAAGGTTTTTCCACATTGTCCTGACCAGTGCAGGACCTCCTGCGCTGTGTTTCACCACCGATGTAGCCAGCATGAGGCAGTCATATTCAGGCTTGGCATGTGCTGTCGCCAAGCCATTAGGCCTTCTTGCCCGTCACTGGCGTTAACTGCTGTCTTTGTCTGTGATATGCAAATGCCTGCTTTTTTCTTCCTCCTTTTTTCTGGGTGGAGGTTAGCGCAGGGTGTAGGCAAAGGCGTTCGCTTACTTTGACTGTGAAATGAGCCTTCTTGTGTAAAAGCATCGACTTTACTGCTGGCGAGCGTTTTATTTACCGTGACGCTCTCACACCTGATACGGACCATGCTAATTGCAAGCAAATGAGCTTGAGTTTGTGCTCTTGTCTTCAGCTGCCCCCCTACAACCCCCGCTCCCCTTCAGAAACCCTGCGTTAATGCCTGAAAGAAAAATTTGGTTACCCTTCATCCGAATGCCTGTCTCTTGCCAAACGTACTCACAGTCATTAGCAAGCATCCAAATATTTGTGCTATACATGTTTGCTTGATAGCAGATCTATTTACATCCAAAGAATTGTTAATGTCCTTAACAGGAAAGTATTTTCAGATCCAAGAAGGTCTGTCCCCCAATCATCTGAAGAAGGCCAAGCTCATGTTTTTCTACACCCGCTACCCAAGCTCCAACATGCTGAAGATATTCTTCTCTGACGTTAAGGTGAGTTAAACCTTGCCCACTTCTTTTTCCTCAAGACCACTTTAGTATGTTTAAAGGTCCACTGACATCATCTTACAAATTTGCATAAAATGATAGAAGATATATACTGTATCTTGTATCATTCAACTATGTTAGTTTTTGCAAACAAAATGATAAATTAATGAAAATTCCTTTCAAATTGAGTTTAAAATTAAAAACCGTGTTTCTCTTGGAAAAATCCGACTACACGCGGATGCAACATATGTGACGTTGTGAGAAGTCTTTAGAACGCCCCATATAAATATTCATGGCAAACAAGAAATAAAACAACAAAATGATCAATCTAAGTTAAGATTTGAGCTATTTGTCTTTAGTTTTGGAAGCAGGAAGTTAGATGAGCAGAAACAGCAGGTTCTAATTTAGGTCTGCACCCGTATGTATTTGACTCTTACCTGTTCAGGAAGCAGGGAGCTCAGTCCGAGGGGCGGCAGCTTTATTTATTCCATTTTTGACGAAGGTCTTACATCTTTTCGGAAAGTGAAAGGCTCACTTGTTCACTGATGATATTAGAACACCCAAATGCGACATAACCGGCATTTTTCAAGTTATACAAAAAAAAAAGGTGATCGGGCTGAGAAAGGAATATGCGTTAATGGCAGACGCAGACTGACGGTCCTGCTCCCTACGTCACAAATGTTGCATTCGCGTGTAGTCGGATTTTTCAGAGAGAAACTCGGTTTTTAATTTTAAACTCACTTTGAAAGGAATTTTCATTAATTTATCATTTTGTTTGCAAAAACGAACATAGTTGAATGATACAAGATATATATCTTCTATCATTTTAAGCAAATTTGTAAGATGATGTCAGTGGACCTTTAAAGTCACGTGCAGTAACTTTGACATGTTAAAATGATGACTGTTTTGTAAAATGTCCAAGAACAGAGTCAGTCCCTCTGCTGTCGTTCTGTCTTTTGCTCCGTTGCTTCCTAATATTTTGGCACCTGATGTTAAAAAAAGGGGGAAGTTTGGTTAAAAAACTGAGATGCACTAGCTTCAGTTGTGGCAAACAATGTGCCCTTGTCTGTCTTAAAACAAGGTCCTTTTTGCTCGCTAAATTATGGTTTTATGCAAAACATGCACGATGAGGAAGTTGAATGGGAACTGGAGAGGCTGTGAGTGCTCTAAAGATAAAGAGAAGGATGAGTAATGGAGGGATAGAGAGCGCAGGGATGGAGGAGTGGCTCCGCGAGCAGGTGGAGGGAGGATAGTTTGAAAGCTGGACAGAGGGAGGGACGACAAGGGAAGGAGTTGCTTTGAAGAACGAGCATTGGCTCCACGGGGAGTTTAATAAAGAAAAATGACGACAACAAAGCACAATATGTGACTTGCACAGACAGGAACTTGAACAATGGCAACGTGGTGTTTGTTCGTGCTGTTGGCGTCATGTGTGTGTTTGTGTTTGCGTCTCTTGGCCCATGCACGGAGTAAATACTGCAACAGATCCAGGCCATCTTATTCAAAAAGGAAGATGAGGGTTCCCTCTGCCCACCTCTTGTGTGCCGTCCCCAGCAACCCTCACTCCAAGTTCACATCATTCACACATGAGTGTTTTGAATATTATAACAAAGAGGCGACGATGTCTTTTATTTTACTTCTCAACTCAGTTCAGTTTATTTATGTACCGTACCATACTTTTCGGCGTATAAGTCGCTGTTTTTTTTACTAATTTGCATGTCCTGCGGCTTATACGCCGAAGCGTCATATTTATGGATTTTTTCCCCATATTTTTAGACCCATTTTTGACTCAGATATGACCGTTTTTCATTTTGGCAAAAAAAAAAAAAATGGTGCAGTACCACTTTTGTCCGCTAGGGGGACACTTCCAGAGAGTACACCGACCGTTTCTAGCTCATGTGTCCGAAAAAAGCCTCCTCTGCTCGGACTGACTCTGTCGCTGCCCGGCCTCCTGCTCTGGAGGTAAGAACTATTAGCTGTGTTGTTAGCCGTGTTTTTAGCAAGATAACTCATAAACCACACCGCAGATTTTCTTGAAACTTACAGAGCGTAATTATTTGGTGGTCATTTTGTTGGCTGCAGAAGATGTTTAGAGCTAAAAAAATTTTGCTCTTTTAGCTTTATTGTTAGCAGTTAGCTACCTAAACGGATACCTACTGTTTAGATAAACAGCTCTTAAACCACTCGACGGATATTTTTTAGGCTTACAGAGTGTAATTACTGTATATGGGTTTAATTTACAAACTGTTGCCCTGTATAAGACATTTGAGATAAAATTTGATTTATTTATCATTTATTTTCGTAGCACACGCGACCGTTTGGAAGACGTCAAACCGAAACAATTTAAATTCAGCAGATTTGACCATTTTGTGAATTGATTAAGGAACGGTTAAGCTCAGGAACCCTTGTGCTATAATGTCAGCTAAGAAATATATTTTTTATCAGCAAACAAATAATTGTTTTTACCGTGTTAATCTTGTAAAGTCCTTCCGTGCTGGCTCGCTTCTGTGGCCGCCATTTTCAGCAGGGCAAATGAGGCGCTGACACGTCGCGTAGCGGTGACGCATAATAGATACGACTTATATGGTGAAGCGGCGTATTTATGGATTTTTTCAAATTATTCCCAATAATTGGACAAAGCGGCTTATACACAGAAGTGACTTTTACGCCGAAAAGTACGGTAAAGTCGAGTCACAACAGAAGCCGTCTCAGGGCACCGCACAGAAACATTCACACGCATTATGAAACACAATTTGTAAACGTTATCCATCTGAGGAAGCCAGCAGATTTTGTCGAATCCACTTTGTCACAGTTTCCCATCCTGAGCAAGCACAAAGGAGACGGTGGAAAGAAAAAACTCCCTTTTAACAGAAACCTCCAGTGGAACCAGGCTCAGGACGGACGACCATCTGCTTCGACTCAGCTTCATCACAGATTCAAAATGTTCCTGATAAGACGTAAGATTAAATCTGGGATTTGCTTTGCCGATTAATCGTTCCCATGGAAGTGACCTCGTCATGAATAGCCTCATCAGGAACCTAAACAGGGTCAAGATATTTAGGGGATTATGGGTCACAGTAGTTTGTTTTCATTCTCGGTAAATAACAATGAGCTCAGGCTTGAAAGCAGTGTATGGGAATGGGACGATCTCATTAGACTGAGCCTGTCTTCAAACAAAAGTCTTTAGGGTTAATCAGGTCTCGACTAATCAGGTCTGAACCATCAAGAACCAAGTGCACACATGAAGTGGGTTGGCCGTGCAACCCAGGGACGCTGGAGCTGTTGTTCCCCTCCACTAAGCTTCTTTTAAGGCAATGTTTTGACACATTTGTCTTAAGGGTATTGTTGGTGTTGATAATGAGAGCCCATTTTACCCTGCTAGCTTTAAAACATCTCATTATAGGGATGCACTGATCCACATTTCTCACTTCCGATCCGATACCAAAAAACTGGGTATCGACCGATGCCGATACTTTTTCCGATCCGATACTGTTCAGGTATGTGAATCTGAATAACGAAATTTTTGTACTGAGACAATTCATTTTAACATTGTGTGAGTTAAACCCAAGGAAGATACTCTTGAGCCTTACAACAGGAAACTCACTAAATTTAACAGCACACAAGAGGCAGCTCTACACACACATGTCCTTGTCACTCATGGTGCAGCTGGAAAAACAAAAAAAACGCTAAGCATTATGGGAAAGACAACAAAATCCACTCTCTTAGTGGTTAAGGGGAGTGGGCTGTATTGTCTTTCCCATCATGCTTAGCGGTTTTTTAGTTTTTCCAGCTGCACCATGAGTGACAAGGACATGTGTGTGGTATAGAGCTGCCTCTTGTGTGCTGTTAAATTTAGTGAGTTTCCTGTTGTAAGGCTCAAGAGTGTCTTCCTTGGGTTTAACTTACACAATGTTAAGACGGCAGTCACAGAATGTGATGGAACACAAGTGCTCTTTGAAGCTGGATCGGAAAAATCGGCAGGTTGGATCCGATATCCGATACTTAAATTATGCTGGTATCGGATACCGATACTGGATCAGATCGGCCTCATCCCTAATTATTGTTGTAAGTGGTGCTTTAAGCTAGCCTCGAGAGATCAACGAGATTAGGTCAATTAAAAAAGTTGTTGCCTTTCCTGCAACGATCTTGTCGCCTTTAGAAACCATACGTTAACTTTCCCGTTTTAATCCAAATCGTTGGTTTCGGTCGTTGACTTTCAGCAACAAGTCGTAGCATCTGGGCCAGTCGTGTGCTTTTTGCCAGCTAAGGTCAGGAGGGTTTTCCTGTTTCTATATGACATTCCTTCTCTTGTCTTTTTTTTCGCTGATGGTGTGGCATGGCGTGTGCGCCTCGTCGGGGCCGGCGGAGAAAGAAAAGCCTGCGACTGGATTTTGAGTCACAGCAGCAACAAAAGCCCGTTTTCCAGGGCCGCTTGGTTTTTTTGTGTGCGCAAGCAGCCAATAGACACCCAGAGATTATCTCCCACAATTCACTCCTGCGACAACAGGAAACGTCGGAAAGCCCCGATGACTGTGGAGGGGCTTACGACGGGGGAGAGACAGAGAGGGGAGGCCCGTCCAGGCTTCTCTCTGGTTGTTCTGGATGCTGCCGAGCACTCTGAGGTCATCTGTGCGCTGCAGTCCACACAGAAAGCGTCGGCTCGGGGGGAGACCCTGGGGCTTTTGCTCTGAGCAAAACAACCAGCCGAAAGACAAAAGAGCGTGCACAGACGTTTGCGACCGAGTGCGCCCCCGACTCTTTCCTGCAGGCGACCAATATAGTTTAGACAAAGAACACTTGAGTGTTTTCCTATTCTAGACCTCAGTGTACGTCTGCTCACCAACATTACATGTGCCCAAGTGTGTGCATGTGTGTGTGTGCGTGCCACTTTTTATCTCGTGCTGTTAGCACTAAGCGCTGACCTTTCACAGGCTCTTGAGTGTGAGTGTGAGAAACACGCTTCCACTGTCTCTTTCTCTGCTCTACCTCTTAGCCACACACACACACTTTTACACACATAGATGCTCCAACACTTACACACACATTCTCCTCACTCCTTCTCATGTCTGTGCAGGCTGACCCCTGCCAGCTCTGATTAAGG
The DNA here is from genome assembly GCA_038048925.1 of Garcialebias charrua. Lineage (NCBI taxonomy): Eukaryota > Metazoa > Chordata > Actinopteri > Cyprinodontiformes > Rivulidae > Garcialebias > Garcialebias charrua. The sequence continues at coordinate 14,078 of JBBPBX010010883.1, read as the reverse complement.
AGCTGCAGCGATGTGCTCCTTTGAACCGATTCCCTCCTTTTACTGTGAACACACCCGTCCTTAGCTGCTACCAGGGGGTCTCTGTGCCCCACCAGCAACTTAATGAACCAAGACTGCTGGAAGCTGAAGGGGGGGAACTTGCCAACATTGAATCCCTGAGTGTTAGGAGGGGAGTTAATGTGGGTATAATTGAATTATTTACCAGCAACGTACAGCGTTTCTGTACGTGTGTGGCTGATGTTGTGGTTGAGCCTACCGTATTTTTCGGAGTATAGGTCGCATCCGAGTATAGGTCGCACCATCCAATTATTGCCAAAGAATTGGGAAAATCCATATACTGTATAGGTTGCACCTACGTCAAAATGTGGACCGTGTTTAGCTCTGCTGCAAATAGCCGTGTTTCCATCAAGGTTTCTAGGTGCGCATTTTGAAGTATCGCAGCAGAAAAGCTTAATGGAAACGGCAAAATACGAAGTTACTTCCTGAAATTCGCCAAAAAGTTTATACGCTCGCTTGAGGTGGTTTTTGGGAGCTGCGAAACCGAGCAGCTGCGCAAAACGACAGATGGAAACACATTTGCCGACTCGTGCTGCCGTAGCGCACATTCACGTCACGTGACTGATCAGCTGTTTCCGCTCCGAACAGCATGTAACTCGCTAAAACTAGTTGGCATGACAGAATAAATACAACTCGCCCGATAGCAACACGTACCTGAAATATTCTCTCCATTTTGACGAGATGTGTGGCCGGGTTCTGTTGTCAACCGCTACTTCCTGTTTACTCTCTGGTTTACTGTAGACATGCGCAGTGCTGACGTCTGACGTAATGACGCTGACGTCTGACGTAATGACGCTGTGCGCGGCTTGGAAGAAGCGCTTCAAGCCAGTAGATGGAAACACTTCTGATCTGCATTAATTTGTATTTACATATTTGCGAGGTAGCTCAAAATTCGAAATGAAAATGGATGGAAACAGGGCTACTGTCTCTTCCACAGGAGCGCACAGCAAGGCTTTTAAGAAGATAAACACTTAAAAACAATTAATTGTTTGATAAAAAATTATAGCAAATATGTGTCTGAGCTGAACTTTTCTTTAATAAATTAATAATTTTAGCAGGATAAACACCTAAAAATATACATTTGTTAGCTGACATTATTGTAAGAGTGTGTCTCAGTTTAATTTTTGTTATTAAATGATTACAAATCAGCTTATTTTATAAAAAGCCATAAATAGGTCGCACCTGAGTATAGGTCGCAGGGCATGCAAAAATGATAAAAAGGTGCGACCTATACTCCGAAAAATACGGTTACCTAATACGTCTTCGCCCAGACTGTGGACGTAATAATCTTTGTCCAGAGCGACAAATGTATTTTCCCCCTCGGCTGCAGTGACACCAAGGGTCCCTCTCATGAGCGATGGCAGCGTTCACCGACTTTAATCTCACAATGCATTGCTCTGACTTGCACTTGCTCAGACGCATGTCAACACACATGCCTGCATGGATAAACACACAGTCACTTCCGTGTCAAATTCACACCCGGTGGGACTTGATTTCACTCCGTGCACTGTAAAGTGAAAGAGTGTGTTTGGGCCCGGTCGCCCTCCGACCGTCTGCCTCGTCGTGTGTGTGTTTAAGAATACACGCCGACGTATTTGTAAGTGTCAGTAATTTGTTTGTTTGACGCTCGGATGTCATGACCCTGGCTTGCTGACTGCTCACGTTCCGAGTCCGACCCCCTCCTTTCCCCCCTTCCCTTTGCACCACCGCCATCCCAACCAGTGAAACACCATTGTCTGATGCACCCGTCCTCCCCGTTTATGCTCACCCTGCACTTTAGGAAAGCCACACACACACTCGCTGCCAAACATCAGACATATTCTCCTCCAGCCACTGATCTTTCCAGAAAGACCGCTTTTTTTTTTGTCTTGTCCCATCTCGGTCCAGCTGTTTTGTTTGTCGTTCATCAATTTTTTTGTTCTCCTCCCATCTTCAGGAAGAGTGTGTGTGTTGTCAAACAATAGCCAGAGTCTAATCTCCATGTCAAAACCACTCATCCTTCCCGGCAAGCAGTGCGCTCAGCGTTTAGGAGCACTTTTTCCCCCTCCCTCCTCTTTTTTTATTCCTGTACAACAGAAAGAGCCAAGGAGAGGGACTAAACATCTGTGTGTGTGTGTGTNGGGGGGGGTTGACAGTTGGAAGATACAAGCTATTAGAAGCCAAAAATAAAATGGAATAGTTTCAGAAAGTTTGAGGACTGACCAGGAAAAAAAGTAACAGAACCAGGTTTATCTCCTTCTACTGCACAGGTGTTCAATGTGTGGCCCAAGGGCCATTTGCGGCCCTTGGAGTGATTTTGTGCGGCCCACAACTGCAGTTTAAAGGTCCACTGACATGATTTTTCTACTATTCATAAAATTGCTCAAAATATATTTTTTTATCATTTAAATATGTTCGCTTTTGCAAACAGAATGATAAATCACTTTAATTTTGCTTTAAAAGTGATTTTGAACTTCAAGCCGTGTTTAATCATGGGAAATCCGATTACACACAAACGCACCATCTGTGACGTAGTGTGAGGCAGAGGGCTCTGGTCTCTTTAATAGCGGACAATTTAAAACCCGACGAATTTATCAATCTATGTGAAGATTTGAGCTATTTGTCTTCATTTTGGGAAGCAGAAAATAGTTTGGGTGATGGAACAAGAAACAACAGGATCTAATTTAGGTCTGATGCTGTATCAGACTTACCTTCATGTGGAGCTGCTCACACCCGCGCACTGTGACAAGCCCAGAGCTCTGCCCGGTGTTACGTCACAGATGGTGCGTTCGCGTGTAATCGGATTTCCCATGATTAAACACGGCTTGAAGTTCAAAATCACTTTTAAAGCAAAATTAAAGTGATTTATCATTTTGTTTGCAAAAACGAACATATTTAAATGATAAAATATATATATTTTGAGCAATTTTATGAATAGTAGAAAAATCATGTCAGTGGACCTTTAAGAATGATATAATTTTGGCCAGCAGGTTTTAAAGGTCGATGCAGACTTTCTGCAGATTTCTTGGTACAGTGAAACAGTTGAAAAACAATCTTATCAAAATGAGCAATATTAATCAAAATACAAACCTTTGACCATAATCGTTTTATTTTCATTTCATGGTACAAAGCACCAAACACCTTTACTGATTTCTACCAAAAATGAAACTTTTGGATGATGATTTATAAAACTTGTTTAACTGTTGCAGTTTACTCAATCAAGAGGGAAATGGGACTTTTTTAAAATGAATATGACGTGGTATCATCTACATACGAGTTGATCAACTTTATCAAACCTTCCATGAATCTGTTGCGGCGACTGATAGCTGGACGATTTTTCAGAACTTTGACCAGCCTTTTGGGCCTTCCATGGTCCAAAAGGCTAATCAACCCCCTTTTAAACAGACACTTACTCAATTTACTCTTTGGTTGCTGAGAACAGACTAAAATGAACTTTCCAAACACAAGAAAACAACATAGACCCCCAAAAAAATCAAATCTGTTTTAATAAAAAATATAAGCTTAGTGTTTATGAGGCTTTTAATGTTTTGGATCTACAACTATTTAATCCTCCACCAAAATGAGTAAATGTGTCCTTTCTACAAAATATTGTTCACGTTGAGAATTAAATTCACATTTTTGTGGCCCACGAGTCCTTTCATCTGGATAGTTTTGGCCCACATATGAAACCATTTGGACACCCCTGTTCTGCTGGATCCATCCGAGCAGCACAGACCAGATAGCCGCAACCTTCTCCGTGCCGCTCGTCATCCTCGTCTCTTCCTCCTTTCCTCCCTGTGTGGTACGTGTGTGAAGGGGAGGAAGATCAGGATGTAATTGGTGAACGGGGTTAAGTACATGTTTGAGCCCCCTGCGGGCCGGGGCGCTTCAGATGATGACTTAATCGTTTTTCTGCTCAATTATGTGTTTGCGGTCTCACCCCCTCTCTCTTCCACCTCTCCCTCCACTTTCAGGGTTATGATAGGGGGGGAGGAGGAGGTCTACTCTCAGCGGGGAAGATGAACCACACACACTCTGCCATTCTTTTTATTCTTCCTTCGCTAACCTCTTTGCTTCGCTGTCGTACTTAATATCTCTATCATCTTCCCTCACTCAACAACCTGTGCGCTCTCTTCCACTCGTCTTTTAATCTCTCGCAGCCTCCTCCCATCTCAACTCGCGCCGCAGATCACTGGTATAAAATGCCTTTCATTCACACTCAAATCCAGTGGCTAAATAAGAGTCAAACATGTCAAAGTCTTTTCTACACGTTTGAATAAAACAAAGTGTCTGATCCTGCTTGATTCAATTAAGAACTAGAGAAATTGCATTTCCTGCCAGAATGCAGTGTGAATGCTTATTATAGAAGAACTTGCTGAAAAATAGCTGAAATTAGCTTAAAAAAACATGCTGAAATGTAGCTGAAATTAAAGAATAAGCCTAAAGAAGAAAGCAGAAAGAACACATAAGCTGAAATATGTTTAATCAAACAGAAATTAGCACAAAATAGGGAAATGAGCTAAAAAAGCTGAAATTAGCAAATAAAAATAAAAATATTGCTGAAAAGGTGGAAAGAAGCTTAACTATGTTTTCTTCCCTTTTCTTATCTAAGCAAAAATATTATTCTGAATAAGAATAAAAGGTCCACACTTTTATAGTAGCAGCTTTGTGCACTCTCTTTCGGACAACTGTACGTACATGTTCCCGTTGTATCTCGTGCAATGATAATAAAGTTTATTCTGATTCTGATTCTGAACTAGAAGGAAACAGATAAAAGCTATAAATAGTAGAAAAAGCTGAAACAAGCAGAAATAGGCTGAAAGGACTGGAACATAATAAGCTGAAATTAGCAGAAAAGGTTAATTAAAGCAGAAAGTAGCAGAAATTACCGGTACCATGAAAAACTAGAATTTATCTGAAAACAGCTAAAATTAGCTTAGCAAACGCTGAAAAGGTAGAACAAGCTTAAATTAGTAGAAGTAGAAAGGACACATTTGCCTAATTAGGCTGAAAGAAGCAGAAATTAACAAAAAATAGTGGAAATATACCGGTAGTTTTTAAAGCTGAAAAGTAAAAAGCAGAAAGAAGCTTAGGTTACCAGAAGGAAGTGGAGCGAGCACGTTTTTGCTGAATTAGACCCAAAAAAGTTGAAATTAGTGCAAAAATATGTGAAATTAGCTAAAAAAAAAAAAGCTAAAATTAGCATAAAACAGCTAAGTAGTAGCTGAAATATCAGTAAAGCTGAACCTTGCAGAAATAAGCTGGAAGGAGCTAAACAAGCTGAACTTAGCAGAAAGAAGTTAGGATAAGCATAAAAATGTTGTAGTTAGCAGCAAGATCCTGAAAGGACAACAAAACAGCTCAAATTAGCTGAAAGTAGCTGAAAAAAGTTTAATTTTGCACAAGGAAGCTGAAAGAAGCTGAACCAGAACAAAACGTGAAAGGCGCAAAGGTTGTAAACAGATCTAAAGATTGTAAGGATGTAAATGAGCTCAAATAATTTTCCACGAGGAAAAAAAATGGTTGAAACGCTAAATATTTCAAAAAGCTAAAGTTGCACCAATACCAAAAGTCAGGATTGTCCTGAAAGAGCTGCATGCTTTGAAATATGATTTATTGAAATAAATTAAAACTGCGTAACGAGAATCACGCCGTAAAATATACGGAAGAAAAATGGATCACAACAGTGTGAATGATTCATAATCATATACAGTATATGATTAAAGGCAGAGCGTTCCTTGAAGAAATGCACATTGCTCCCCGCCTTTCATGTCAGTGTATATGTTGTTTTTTTTATTTTAGGTCAAGATCTGTGAAAGTGATTGAATTATAACCATTTTTGTTGGCCAATGTCAAATAGCTGTGGTGGCTAGCTTAAAATGAGTTGACTCTAAAAGGTTTTTTATTTTTTTAACTTAACATCCAGAGGTTTCTTTCTGAGGTGTCATATAAATTTGTCATATTTCACAATAAATTTTGCTAACAGAAAAACAGTGCTAACTCAGTTAATGCTAAAGTTTTAATCAAAGTTCTTGCAGAGTGATTAACACTTAGTGTGTGTGTTGTGAATCACTTTCAGCTACAAACACAGCAAACTTTGAAAAGGATTGTAAAATTGATTGAATTATAATCAATTATAATAATTATATCAAATTATTACTATCATATAATTATTATATTTTTGTGTTTTCTAAGGACAGACGTCTGTGGCAGCCATCTTAAACTGGACTGGCTCCAAAGGTTAATCAGTTGTAGGTGTGCATCCAGTACTCCCTGGCTGCAAGTTTCAGTAAAATTCATCCAGTGGTTCACGAGATATTTTGTAAACAGACACACAGAGCTACGAGCAAAAACATTATCATCCGCCCTCACTTTTTCACAGTGGGTGATAAATATTGAGAATTCTAAGGGAGCAAATGAAAAAACAAAGTGACTATAAACACGCTAACCCCTCTGTCCTGCTTCCATCACTGATTTCAGTTTAACCGCTGCATCACCTCCCAGCTCATCAAGTGGTTCAGCAACTTCAGGGAGTTCTACTACATCCAGATGGAGAAGTTCGCCCGCCAGTCCATCAACGACGGCGTCACCGGAGTTGAGGAGCTGAGCGTCAGCCGGGATTGCGAGCTCTTCCGAGCCCTCAACATGCATTACAACAAGGCCAACGACTTTGAGGTAAATGTTTCAGCAAGTCAGGCTCAGGCTAACGTCTGGAAGCTGCTTGTGCTTTGTAAACGGAGGAGCTGAAGGTGCATGTGGTCCATATGAGAACAGGAACTTTTACCCAATACTTATGAATCAGATGGATAATGTGACACTGTCTCACTGTGCCCTCTTTGACTCCTCTCTCTCGCTGTCCTTCTTTTCTTACAGCTGACTTTTAAGTCTCTGATACATCCGACCTGTAATATAATTTATATTTTAGTCTCAGTGTAACGCTAATGAGACTGAACCTGTAAATGGGAAAAAAAAAGGCTCAAATCCAGATTAAAACTAGAGAAATAGCATTTTTATCAACATGCAGTGTGAATGACTTTACTGAAATTTGCTGAAAAAGCTAAAAGTGGTATGTCAAAATCAAAATTAGCAGAACTCTGATAATTAAAAAAAAATCAGAACACTGGCTAAAAGCTAAAACTAGCAAGACACTAGCTAATAGTTAAATGAGTTAAATGTAGCAAATTGCTAGCTAAAAGTGCAAACGTTGGTTACGTACTGTAACCCCAGATTATATGAATGCAGGCGGAGCCCTTTAAGCCACGCCCTAGTACTAGGGTGTGGCTTAAAGGGCGACAGCCTGCATGAAATATAACGTTGGTTACGTACTGTAACCCCAGATTATATGAATGCAGGCGGAGCCCTTTAAGCCACGCCCTAGTACTAGGGCGTGGCTTAAAGGGCGACAGCCTGCATGAAATATAACACTAGTTTTTAGATATCTTTGTGCTAAAAGGCGAGCTAAAAGCTAAACGTGGCAAAGAACTAGCTAAATTAGCTTGAGTCTTCTTAAAGCTAAAATTAGCTAAATACAGATGGTCCCCGACTTACGACGGAGTTCCGTTCTTACGCCCGTTGTTAACACGAAAATCATCGTAAGTCGAAATACACATACACACTGGTAGCACGTACATGTACGGTACTGTACAGTTACCAAGCACTTCGCCTATCCTAACACAGTACTCTACATAATTATCAAAAAACACATACAGTACATTTGGAGCCATAATGAAAGGAAAAAAAGAGTCCATTTCTTACTGGAAGCTGGTCAATTCTTCCTCCGTTTGTTAGCATGTTAGCTCTTGCACCTCCGAGCTCCTGCAGCTTCACGCGGTCCACAGCGTTTACAGCAATGTCTGTTAGCATGTTAGCTCGTTGCTCAGCTGTAGCCTCTGCCTCGTAAACCTCCGCTCCAAAAAATAAGGTCTCTGTATTTCCACGCGCGGTCCAGCGGTCCAGAGTTAGCATATTAGCCCCTCTTGACCTCCTCTGCTCCGGTCTCTCCTGTAAGTTTCCAGCGCGTCAAGCTCCCCCTCCCTCCCTCCCTCCCTCCTGTAAGTTTTGTTTCAGTATTTTCTGGTGTAAAGGTGCATAAACCACGTAACTCGAACAATGCTTTTCAATGGGAGGGCGTTCGTAACCATGAAACGTCGTAACTCGAGACCGTCGTAACCCGGGGACTACCTGTATTAGTAAAAAGCTAAACAAAAAAAGGCTAATTAGAAGTGTCAATAGCTAGCTTAAAGCTAAAAGTAGAAAAAACCAGCTATAGCTAAACATAGAAAAGTGCTAGCTAAAAGTATAAAACACTAGTTTTAGATAACTTTGTGTTAAAAGACTAGTTAAAAGCTAAATATGGCAAAGAACTAGCTGAAATAGCTTGTTAAAGCTAACATAATCTAAATATTAGCAATAAGCTAAACAAACAAATGGCTAACTAGAATTGGCAAAAACTAGCTAGAAGCTAAAAGTAGAAAAACACTAGCTAAATGTAGCAAAGTGCTAGCTAAAAGTATAAAATGCTAGTTTTTAAATAGCTTTCTGTTAAAAGGCTAGTTTAGTTAAAAGCTAAATGTGACAAAGAACTAGCTAAAATAGCTTCTTAAAGCTAAAATTATCTAACTGTTAGCAAAAAGCTAAACAAGCAAATGGCTAACTAGAAGTGGCAAAAGTTATCTAAAAGCTAAAAAGAAAAACACTAGCTAAATGCTAAAGGTAAAAAAAATGGCTATATAAAGCTTAGGTAGAGCAAAAGGTCAATTAGAAGATAAAAGCAGTGAAAGGCTACTTAAAGTAAAGAAATATAGCAGAGCTAGCCTAAAGTAGAAACAGAAATGTTAAATGAGGCAAAAAGCTACCGGTAGTTAAAAGCAAACAAAGCTAAATGTTAGCAAAAAGCTAAATGAGCAAAGGTTTAGCTAAAAGTTTCTGAAGCTAGATAAAATCCAAAATTAGCTAAAAGTTATCAAGAGTAGCATAAGAAGTCAAAAATAAAGCAGCTGAAGCAGATTTCAAATATAACAGTTTTTTTAATGAACTGGAGATCTCTGTGCATTTTATTGCGGAAAGTACAGTATCAAAGTTACCATTGACAAAAAAATCCAGCTCCTAAATTAGCTGAACGTTCTGATATATAAACTACTAAAATAACACAGTGTGCAGAAGTAGTT
>JBBPBX010010882.1:29415-57028 GCA_038048925.1 Garcialebias charrua | reverse complement strand
TTTTCTGAAATTTGGTTTTGGGTTCTGTTTATCACATTTATGATTCAATGCAATAAAACAAATTTAAAAGGTAACAGATCTTTGTAAAACTTGGTTTATTTACATAATAACTTTAGTTGCGGGATGTCCGGCCCCCGAGCTGCTGGCTTTCAGAAACTGTGGCCCCCTGAGCAGTTTAGTTGAATAGTCCTGCTTTAGACATGTGTCTACTGATTATGTATAACTAGCTGACTCTGCTACTGAGAGAAAGATAAACTAGCACTGGTATTTCAATTTTTGTTCAAAACTCTGCAACCTTTAAACACAAAGCTGTCACATATTGGTATTTAGGCTTACAATTCCTAGAGAAAATTAAGACCAGTTTTTTAAACACAGCTATAAAATGAATCATAAGTGGTGAATGTTTTTTTAATTTTTAAATTGTATTTTTTTAATGATATTGAACATGGGGCAGCACGGTGGCACAATTGGTAGAGCTTCTGCCTCTCAGAGAGCAGGTCCCTGGTTCAGATCCTGACCCAGGGGCCTTTCTGGGTGGAGTTTGCATGTTCTCTCTGTGCATGCGTGGGTTTTCTCTGGGTACTCCGGTTTCCCCCCACAGACCAAAAACATGCATGTTAGACTGATTGATAACTCTAAATTTTCCCTAGGTGCGAGTGAGAGAGTGAAAGGCTGTTCGTCTCATTTGTCTCTATGTATCCCTGTGATGGACTTGCGACCCATCCAGGGTGTACCCCACCCCTCGCACAGTGATTGCTGGACATGGGCATCGGCCACCGGCGACCCCCATGACCCAAAATGGAAGAAGCAGGTAAAAGATAATGGATGGATGGATGTTTTTCTGTTTGATACTTGTTAATTCAATGCTTTGGAAACATGATTTATTTCATAGCAGATATTTATCCACAATATTCCTACGCCCCATGATGCCTTGCGCGAATTATGGGAACGACTTCCGCCTGAAGTGAGAGCAGCAGTTAAAGCCCAGTCTACTGGCTGTATTTATCACGTTTGTTTTTTTTTGTTTTGTTTATTTCTAATTAATTGCAATGGTTACTTCGTGTTGGGTTAGTGGGTGTTGCTGTCGGGTAGACGTTTGTTCAAAGCGCAGTTTTCACTTCATCCCAAAAATAAGTAAACGTGAAGGATTTATCTCCATCGGAGGAGCTGACAGCTGCACCTCCTCTGCCTGATCTGCTCCCGAAGACGTCGTGTTCAGATCACGTTTTCTCCGGTAAACAAAATATTCTACATAAATCATTTTGTGAAACAATTTCAGAACAATGTGAGAGTATAATTTTCTCTGTGTTGGAGCTGTTGTTGTTTTTTTTCTTCATGATTTAGCACCGTCTACTAGCTGTGGTTAGCTTAGCATGTAGCGTTAGCATCTGTTAAAGTATTTACTAAACAAATCTGTGGATAAATAATATAACTACATGTGTGTGTAATACATTTGCAGTACATACATATGCTGTGTGTATGTGTATACTGTATGCACACTATATATACAGTATATACATACATACTGCACATACATACTGTACTGTAGTACTGTTTTGATTGTAGGTCCCTGTTACTCTCATGTGAATAAAGCAGTGGGATGCTGTTTGTACAGAAAATATTCCATAACACAAGCTCATCTTTTGGTTATTACTACATTTGTTCTATTGAAATATTTATATTTTCAGGAAGGCCTGCACACAAGTCACAGACTGGTCTCCCACGCTGAAGTTGACAGACACACTTACTCTGAGACGCAGGAGCAGAAGAACAAGTAATGACACAAGCACCTGGCACAATAATTCAAAAATATTAAAGTAAATCTAAGATAAAATTACTGAAATCAATATAAAATTGAACATTACAGTATATCTTTGTGAATGAGTAAAAAATGTAGGAGCAACTGTATTTATTCTTTCTACTTTGAGTAGCAAACTTGGTCTTATTTTAGACTTTGTGATGCAAACATGACAGTTTTATTCTTTTTTTAAGGTACAGACGAGTGAAGGGCCAAGTTCCATCGTCTTGGATTCCGGAGGGGTTTGCTGCTTGCTCCAGTCGTCCAGTGGTCGTCCAGTGGTCGTCCAGTGGTCGTCCAGTGGTCGTCCAGTGGTCCCACATGATTAGGAATCTGTTCCAGTTTGTTTAAAATCAGAAACTGCCCATCATTTCTTGTTGAAGAGTGTATTTGACCTGGTATTTATTCTGGTATTTATTCTGCAGCCAATCATTTTCATTAAAAGACATCAAATCACCCACAGTTCTCATATTGTATTCAGTTTCAAATGTTTTTAGTTTATTCATTCATTCATTCATTCAACCTTTATTTCTACAGGCTTGCCTCGTTGAGCCACGGGGACTCATTTACAAGAGGGACCTGTCTCACTCACACCCAGAGTCAATTTAGAGTTAACAATCAGCCTAAAATTTATAATTATAGCTTTTATTCTTATCAATCTCCTCCTGGAGGAGGAACCACAGCAACATGCATGTTTTTAAGTTTTGTACTTGTCAATAAAAAACTAAACTGGTAAGTTGCCAAAAAAACAATCACATCTAGTTTTTTTATTTGCAGTAGAACTTCTCATTAGACATTAAACAACGTATCTTATTGAAATAAAGAAGGTGAAACACAGCAACACCAAATGCACTTCAAACGCAGATTTATTTATAGAAATTATATTTTCACTCATTTGTTGCTGTGGTACATAACTGCACACAAACTTCTGGACCAACTGGAGCGTCATCCATCTCCTGGACCAACTGGAGCGTCATCCATCTCCTGGACCAACTGGAGCTTCATCCATCCCTGGACCAACTGGAGTGTCATCCATCCCTGGACCAACTGGAGCATCATCCACCATCCCTGGAACTCACCTTATGCAGAAATATAACAGAAAGGAGGAAAAGAAAAGTACAGTATACAAACATTAGGGTTCATTTATGAACACACACAAACACACCTAGATTATATATAAAAGAAACCCACGCACACACACACACACACCTATATTATATATATATATAAATAAACACAACAGACACCTATATTATATATACAGTATAAATAAATATACACAGACAGCATACATACAGTATATAGGTGCGTGTGTTTATTTGCCAGTTATGCACGAAAATAGTATCATTTAATCACTGACTACATAAAATCATTAAACTAAAAGCTGTCTCTTAAATCATACCTGGTGTTCTCGTTCCTCTGGAGGATACAGAGTCTTTTTTCAGGTGGTTTCTCGTAGCCCAGCCACAAAGAAGGATGCAGGTTTTTGTTTTCGGAGCATGTTCAACACACACTAGTTGCAGCCACAAATTCAGCTTCGTCTGATTATTCTTACAGCCACGAACAGCACAACAGGTACCCGAGCTCCTCAAGACATCTTCGTGACAATATTAGCTCAAAATAACAGAAAACAGAACTTTAACAGAACTTCTACGATGCGCACAGATAAACAAGTAAACAACGAGGAGCCAATGCAGAAATTCTACTTCCGGGGTCAAAACGGAAGTAAGTCCCATAATCGCAAATACAGTGCCACCTTCAGGAATATTGTGGATAGGTATATATATTTATGGAAATCTACTGCAATGCCATGAATATTCTAAGTCTTTTATACATATCTATTTTGTTGCATATAGGGCCTGTTAGTTCTTTGCAGGTTTACAGACAGTGGTCGGGTGTATTTGCCTTGTGCTTTATTTGTGTATATTTATTATATTTTGTAGTCTTACTTTCTGTCTTTCCTTTCTTTCTATCCTATAAAAAAAGATAAATTTACCAAATATATTGTTCACATGTATGGGTTGAACTTTCTGTTCAGCTCAATGTCACTGGCCAAATGTGAAAAGCAATTTTAATTTATTCATTTTATTTAACGTAAACCCACAGTACATGGAAGCTCTTCATGTTAGTTGTAACACATTGCTCAAGCTGTTATGGTGCGTTACACCAACTAACTAAGAATAAAAAGCTGTCAGTCAATTAATGGACTATTTTAGACAGAGAAGTAGTAACACTGAGTCTATTGGTGTGGCTGTGTGGGAGACTGATGGTGTTAGCTATTTAAGGGCCTTCTATGCTAAAACCATCAGTGCCTATAAAACACAACACACATAAAAGTCTGCAGGATAGAAGTCATTTAGTGTGTGAAGTTTTTATATTTTTAGTTGTACAATCATAAATATCCATAGCCCTCATTTATTTATTCACTGCTTTGTTTCGTCTATACTTGTAAGTCCATGGAACATGATAAATAAAAGAAAATTAAGTGTTAATTTAAATATATAATGCTTCTAAAATTTAGTTATTAATACAAAAACATAAAAAGGTACAAAAACATGCTTAATTAATTGCTCCTGGTAATCCAACCTCTTATGTCTCTCCTGTCTTGCAATCTCGCCCACTCGCCTCCTTACATCACTCCTGGTTTCACCCTAGTGCATCAATGGGAACGTGACGCCTCTGACAGGAATACTTGTAATTATCCTCCCACGCTCCTGTCTCTTGAAAGTGATTGGATGGCACGTCTCGTTCCAATGCGCTAGCCACCGCCAACGCCAGATCTGCCACCAGAACCATCAACAGCATGCAGCCGCCCTTCCACTTCCCGCCAAATGCTCCAGCAGCCACTTCCCACCTGGGATTCTGTACGTCTCGCATTAAAAGCATTTGAGGTGAGATGACAGGTGAAGCTCACACAGACAGATTGTAAGAACATATAGATCAACAGCACAGGCTGGCACTGACGCACATTCACCCACAAAGGTGAGTAATTCTCACCTGTCGTCAATCAAGCTCTGTAACGTGTGAAGTAAGCTATACTTGTCTCTCTGTAATACTGTGCAGCCTCATCAAGGTGCCGCATGCTGCGTTTCATCTCTACAGCCTTCAGAGCAAATGTTACATGTGGAAGTTAGTTGTTAGTTATATAACCAGACTTGGTTTTCTGATATTAAGAGAATCTGCTTGATGTTTTTACATGCAGGTTTTTCCTAACCTAGTTTATTTGTCATATGCAGATCAACACAAGGTCAACTATGCAATGAAATGCTCAGGATGACGAGAACCGTCTCGACACCTAAAGAGTCTGTGGACTTGGTTGTAAATTATGTAATTACTGCTGTAGTTTTATGTTTCGCTTTGGACCATGGTAACTTTTTAGGTCTGAAACACATTTTTGTGCAGTGTTGAACTGAAGTAGCTGTTCAGATCATTTGTAGTAGGGTTCTGTGAACAAGCAATATCTTACCTGCTGCAGACATCTCTTTTAGTTGGGAATTGGGAATTGGGGCTGAGATGGTGTAGAGGTAGGGCAGCTGACTTAGGACCAGAAAGTAGCAGGTTCAACTTCCCACCATGTCTACATGTTGTGGTGTCCTTGAGCAAGGCATCTAATGCCTAATTGCTCCCCGGGTGCTACTGCCAACATAGCTGCCCACTGCTCCACCTGGATGTATCTCACATTAGAGTTGCATTCAGGCATAAAAAAAATTGGACCCAACCCAAGCCTATAGAAATTTTGTCCAAGCCCGACTCAACCCTACCAATTAACTGTAATTATAGGCATGAACACAGAAACACACAGACACACACACAAAAAAAGATATATGCTTTTACTGCTTTTGTAAGCAAATCAGTTTGACATGATAGTTTTAAAAATGTATTTCAAAGAAAGGAAGATATGAGATTTCTTGTTTCACCAACTGGATATTAACATACAAAACAAATAGCCTAAAAAAAAATCTACTTTAAAGATTGTCTATTATACAGATGAATAAAATTATTTTTAGAGTAAAATTATTTGGGAAAATATAGAACAAGGATATTTTAATTGCACGCATTGCTCGATTTGGCTTTTGTAGATGCTGCTATTTCCTTCACCGCAGATGACAGCAGGGTGCGGAGCAGGATGTGCATGGCCGATGATCCGGTTGCCCATCTGAAACATAACACAATTTTTTTACCTCTTTCAACCAGCCAATCAGACCTGAGCGTGCACCTGACCTGACACGCATCAGTAGGTTTCACTGTGCTGGTTTTGTAGAGTGAGTTCTCCCATTTTTAGCTTTTGTTTAAAACTATCCAGCGTCACTTATTGTGGGTCAATTGCAAAGCAGGATGGGCGGGGCCACATGTGCAATACATAGTTCCCAGACACGCCCCCAGTATTGTGCAAACCGGTTTTCGCACCACATCTGTAGGCAGAAGAAGGCAAGATGGCGAACTAGCAGAGCAAATTATACGGACAATACACGAGCTACCACAGCTTTACCAAGGAACAAGAGCAAACTGGCAGTGGTCGAGTTATATGAGTTTGAGAAAGAAATCATGGCAGACGAATCAGACAACTTGTCACAAAGTAGTTACTCCGATATCATTAATTATTTAATTAATACAAGGAGCGAGCGCAGACCGGCTTCACAACACACTGACTTCACAGCTTTAAATCCAAAAAAGATGTGTAAACTGTCTCAATCAGATCTAACCAGCTAAAAAAAGGTTTAACTAAAATAACACACAGCCAACAAACAGTCCAAGCTGAACACGGACCAGAACCAACCAGCACTTTGAGTCTTACCGTGTTGGAAGTTAGCATGTTGTTAGCATCTGGAGCGTGGCTCGCCGGAGCTCAGGTCGGACGGCGTGGATCCGCTGAGGCGGCCGCGGAGGCACGTCCACGTCCCATGGGACCGACGCGTCGCCCGCACGACTTGGCTCCCGTCGTCCTTCTCCAACTGGGACGGTCTGGTGGACCGTGAGGAGCAGAGGAGGCCATTGTCGCGTTAGCGAGATGCTAAGCTAACAGCATGCAAGACGGTTTGCTAAATAATGAAAAAAAAAAAAACCAGCTCTAACACACAGACAGTTGTACTCTAACATTGTTCTGACATAGTTTCACAAAATGATTAATGTAGAATATTTTGTTTACCGGCCAAAAGTACGACGTCTTCCAGAGCAGATCCAAGCCAGACTCAGAGCAGGAGGAGCTGTTGTCCAGTTTCTCCGATGAGATAAATCCTTCACGTTTTCTTTTTTTTTGATTAACTGAAACCTGCGCGTTGCCCAAACGTCTACCCGACTGGAACACCCACTGACACAACACGAAGTAACCATTGCAATTAATTAGAAATTAACAAAAAAAACAACGTGAAAAATGGACATCTATCAGAATGCGCTCCAACTGCAGCATAGCCTACATGTGGGAGGGTCATAAAGGACAACCCACAGATGTTTATGTTTATGTTTATGTTTATTAAATTTGTTCATTTTTTTACAAAAGAAACACAATACAAGACAATCCCATTAATGATACGTACACAATGTAAAAAAATGAAAGGAAGCAGAAAGAAGAATAAATCTTATTATATCTGCCCCTTTTTTCAAACAATCAGATTAAACAATAATAATATTTCACCAGTAGTACAAAATGACTAACTCTTTCTAATTTTCTAATACTAATACGTAACTAATAATCGATACAAAACACATTAATAATATTTCACCAGTAGTACAAAATGACTAATTCTTTCTAATTTTCTAATACTAATACATAATTAAAAATTGATACAAAGCACATTAATAATCTTCCACCAGTAGTACAAAATGACTAACTCTTTCTAATTTTCTAATACTAATACATAACTAATAAATAATACAATACACATTATGCTAATTCATATATATTTTTTCAACAAATTCCTTTTGATCATTTTCTTAAATGTAAACAGTGACTTGGCATTTTTAACTACATTCTCCAAGCCATTCCATAATCTAATTCCCTGGATTGAGGTAGAACGTCCCTTCAAGCTAGTTCTGAATTGTGGTTTTACAAACATCTCTGTCCCCTTAAGATTATAACAACTTTGTCTTTTAACAAAGTGCATTTGGATATTTAAAGGTAATTTGTTGTTCTGAGCCCTATACATAATTGATAAAATATTATAATCAACCAAATCATGGAACTTCAATAATTTCAGTTGATAAAATAATGTACTGGATGGATGACAGTAATGTTTTCTAGTGATAATTCTTACAGCTCTTTTCTGTAATACAAAAATAGGCTTTGTGATTGTTTTACACGCTTTCCCCCAAACATCAATACAATAGATTAAGTGTGGAACAATGATTGTGTTATACAACAAATACAGAGCTTTATCATTCAATAGGTCTCTGACCTTGTATAGTACTGCAATCGATTTAGCTATTTTTATTCTTACAGAATTTATGTGTTGTTTCCATGTCAGTTTGTCATCAATAATAACACCCAAAAACTTCACCTCACTCACTCTACAAATCTCAACACCCTCAATTTTGAGTGGAACATCAACAGTTTTCTTTTTATTACTGAATATCATGTAATTAGTTTTTTCTAGATTTAATGATAATTTATTGATTTTAAACCAAGTTTGTATTTTGGTAAATTCTGTCTTTATCAATTCCAACATTTGTTCTATATCTTCACCTAAACAGAAAAATGTGGTATCATCAGCAAAAAGTATACATTTAAGGAGTCCTGACACATTTACCAAGTCATTCACATATAAAATAAATAGCTTTGGTCCAAGCACAGAGCCCTGGGGAACTCCACATGTGATATTACAGAGGTCAGATCTTACATCATTTATTTGTACAAATTGTTTCCTATCTTTCAAATAGCTAGATACCCACTGTAATGCTGGTCCTCTAATACCATATTTGTTCAGTTTTTCAAGGAGATGTGACGTCACATGGGAACTATGTATTAAAGCTGCATCAAAAGCCAGTGTCCAACCCGGCCTGCCCATCAAGCACATTATTTTGGCTCGGCCCGGCCCAAATTCTGGGTCGGGTCGGGTTGTGCACGGGCTCGGGCAAGAAATAGTAAATGTATCTCACATGTGATGGGCTAAATGCATTAATTAATTTCATTATTGTATAGAAACGTACAATAATGACAACGCATAGCACTTTAATGGGATTGAGCTGAAGACTTGTCCTGGTAGGACCAAGAACAAAGCTATCTTACAGCCACAAGTCTAAAAGTTTTATAGCAGTTCATGCAAATCCTAATTTACAAATATTTACAGCAGCTTCAGCTTGACATTACATGGTTATTTTTATAGAGTTCAATAATTATTTGCTAGCTCAAACAGTGACGGGAGCTGTCACACTCCTGGTGCAGCAGTGTGATTTTTTCCAGTAGGAAAATCAAACTATTTTTTAGCAAATATGGTCATGCAGTTGAAAACTGACCACTGTGTAAAGGTTTATACTGTTATAGTTTTCACATCAGCTTCTGAGATTTATTTTAGATTTAAGTTGGCAGCAATCTATTTTGTTCTTAGCTGTGTGGTAGCCATTAGCTCGCAATTTCATTCAAAATAGAAGTCCAGCTCTACAACATAAGGTTGTTCAAAATGCTGCAGTATCTTCAACAAATAATTGCTCATAAACGTTCCACAAAACCCAGTTTTAAAAGCACTGAAATGAAGGGCTAACTTATTACTGTCATTTTGATTTTGCACAAAGGCACCTATAAAATTGTTTGTTTTTTGAGGCATTACAATTTTTGTACTAAAAGGAAGGGAAGCTTTAGTTTGTTTAAAATAAATGGGAAAATATTTCAGAAACTTTCAAAGCAGTCTTGCCCAAAAGAAAGATTAGAAAGAGATTTGCACATTTTTCCTCCAAGATCTTAAGAATTTGAATAATTCAAATACTCTAAAGGAATTTCTGCGAGTATAAGGCAGGGGCACAAACCAAAGCTGCACACTCCTGATCTCAGATTTTTTTAGACAGCACGATATCGAGACCTGCCATTCATGAACAAATGAGATAACCACATGAGTGAGGGATTACTTTGGGCTTAAGATGTGCTTGCAGGAAAGAGGCTACACCTGAAACAATCTGTTACTTGGCATTGGCAGTTCCAGGTTAACTTTGGTGTGAAGCAAATGCTATGTTTCAAAATATTAAAAAATCCCCCTTGAATATCTCAACTTTTAAAAAATGTGTCTAAAATAGACAACTGAATATATATTTACAAAAGTTACAGATTTCCTTTTTTTTTTCAAATTATAATAGTTGCTGTTTTCTCGTGATTTGATTTTTTAAGAAAACAAATCACGTTTTTTTTTACACGCTAAGGCATCAAGAGTGCATACATCAGATCAAGTTTTTCATAAAGTTCTCTGTTGATTCTCAACATGCTTTAGGTAAACACTTAAATAAGTTGTTGCTTTTGTTTCAGTTGTGGTCTCTGCAGGGCTCATCACAGCAAGCAAATTTGATAGAAAATGTGCCTATTGTTTTTACCTGGGGTACTCTTTACAATACAACCTAGGCCTGAACCTGCAGCCTCAGGAATATAAGATTGCAGCAATGACCACTGATCTACAGCAACCTCCAAGTATGTAAGTGTTCTTTGTTAAAATGGCGCCCAAGGTGCCTCAAATTATAGAAATAGTACAGTAAGCCAAGAAACCAAAACAAAAAGGTAAACATTCAAGAAAGGTAAGAAGCTACTTTACTAAAATGCCAGTCTAAAACAATGACTAGATTTTTCTTGAAAAGGTCTACTGAGTCAACCGAACAAAGATGGAAAGGTGGAGAGTTCCAGGGATTCGGGCTACAATGGCAAAGGCTTTGTCTCATTTAGTTTTAGGATTCATGGCAATCCTTGATTTGCCCACCTCAGAGTCTAGGTGGTGACATCTGGATGTAAAAGCTCAGGAATATATAAAGGTGGATTACCATGCAAAAGCTTTAAAAGTCCAAACCCGAATCTTGAACTGAGTTTGATACTGAACAGAGAGATCCCAAAGCAGAGAGCTCAGAAGCGGGTAACATGGGAGCACTTAGAGGACAGAGTCAACAGTTTAGTTGTCACATGTTGGACGAGTAGCAAACGATCCAATGAGTTCTTTACTGCCAGTAAAAAATGAAATACAATTACAACTGCTGGATGAAATAACAGCCTGTATAATAATTTCCATTTCAACATTAGAGATTACAGACTTGGTTTACCAATGTTCCTGAACTGAAAGAAACAATACGGACATACGGTTACATTTAAAATGGTTTATTGTGATTCCTAATGCTTAGTAATGGTGGCACATCAAAACTAACTTTTGGAGGGTCATCCACTGTTTGTAACTGGTGGAAAAGCCTTACTAGTTAAATAAAACATGGGGTCTAAAATAGTAAGAACACAGTACAACAATGTACACATTAGATATCTTGCCTTTTCATTTTTTAAATGTCAGACCAAAGGCTGAAATATTATGGCATAATGTCTATACATGCTCGTCCTTGAACTTTGTCTTATGACACCCATAACTTGCATGCATCCATACATTATCTTTACCCACTTTTTCCATTTTTGGTTGTGGTGGTCACTGGTGCACATGTCCAAGAGTCACTGTGTGAGAGGCGGGGGACAGCCTGGGCAGGTCTCCAGTCCATCACAGGGACATATAGAGACAAACAAGACAAACAACCAATCACTCTCTCACACACACCTAAAGACAATTTAGAGTTATCAATCAGCCTAACATGCATGTTTTTGGTTTGTGGCAGAAAACCCATGCATGCATAGACAGAACATGAAAATTCCATCCATGAAATCCTCTGGCCAGGATTTGATCCAGCAACCTTCTCACTTACAGGCAAGCTCTACCAACTGTGCTATAGTGTTGCCCATAACTTCTGATGCATTAAAGGTAATTTAAGGAACTTCAGGCAAATATGTATCATCACTAGACGAAGTGTCAAATACATTTTTCATCACCTCATCAATGTAAAGGTCAATGTTCAATAAAGGTCTTTTGCTTGTCCCGCCCATAATTTCCATCCATGAATTTTCTTTGGCTTATCCGGGTTTGGGTCACAGGGGTAGCAGCTTCAGTAGGGTATAGGAGTTCAACCTTTCTCACCACAGCTCCAGATCTCATTACTGTGCCAGTCAGCCACACCTGGAGATCATCTCCCTTGATAAGAGGCAGGAGTTTAAAGGACGGCTGGTGACTTCAGTTCAACGCTGTTGCATTACATGCCTTCTTGTAGTAAGTGCCTAGCTAATCAAACCTTGCTCTCTAGTGCTGTGAATATTCATCCTGGTTCTCTCGTGTTCTAGTTGTGTTCCTGTGCTCCCTCGACCTTTTCGTGAAACCATCTTCCCTTGTGGACTCCTCAGCTGATCTCCTCCTCTACCGTGAACCTCCCTGTGAACTCCTTGTCCTCCTGTGTCTACCTGGATTACACCAGTTGTTCATTCTGTCTTCCTACCATTGCCCAACACTACTAGACTATCCTTGTTTTTTTTTTCCTTCTGACCCTTGGACTCTCATTTACCCACCTTTTCGACTACACTCACAGTAAGAGCTGACAGTTTAGCATCATACATTATCATCAGATAACACTGAGATTTCTCACCTTCTACCCTCATCCTCCAGGGTCCCAGCTCCCTCCAACGGCAGTTTTTTTTTCACTGTAAATAAGCACACTGTTATTCTTGCATCCTGAGTCTTTGAGTTGTTCCTTCAGTCCATGGTATCTGGGTATTGACTAACATGTTACATAGGGAGGCCCAGACTTCCCTCTCCTCAGCCACTTGGGCAAGCTCCTCTGAGGGAATCCTGAGGCGTTCCCAGGCCAGCCAAGAAACATAGTCCCTCCAGCGTGTCCTGGGTCTTCCTCTGGGTCTCCTCCCTGTGGGACGTGTCCGGAACACATCACCAGGGAGGCGTCCAGGAGACATCCTAACCAGATGCCCGAGCCACCTCAACTGGCTCCTCTCAATGTGGAGAAGCAGCGGCTCTACTCTGAGTCCCTCCTGGATGACTGAGCTTCTCACCCTATCTCTAAGGGAGAGTCCAGACACCCTGTGGAGAAAATTTATTTTGTCTGCTTGTATCTCTACCCCTCCCTGGGCTGCCACCTTACCGTGGTGGAGGGGTTTGAGTGTCCCAATGATCCTAGGAGCTATGCTGTCAGGGGCTTCATGCCCCTAGAAGGGTCACCCAAGGCAGACAGGTCCTAGGTGAGGGATCAGACAAAGTGCAGCCCAAAAACCCCTATGATGAGTACAATTAATGGACTAAGTTTTCCCTCGCCCGGACGCGGGTCACCGGGGCCCCACTCTGGAGCCAGGCCCGGAGGTGGGGCACGCTGGCGAGCGCCTGGTGGCCGGGCTTTTACCCATGGAGCCCGGCCGGGCACAGCCCGAAGAGGAGACGTGGGTCCCCCTTCCCATGGGCTCACCACCTGTGGGAGGGGCCAAAGGGGTCGGGTGCAATGTGAGATGGGTGGCGGCCGAGGGCGGGGACCCTGGCGGTCTGATCCTCGGCTACAGAAGCTGGCCATTGGGACATGGAATGTCACCTCTCTGGTGGGGAAGGAGCCTGANCCTCCCTGGGCTGCCACCTTACCGTGGTGGAGGGGTTTGAGTGTCCCAATGATCCTAGGAGCTATGCTGTCAGGGGCTTCATGCCCCTAGAAGGGTCACCCAAGGCAGACAGGTCCTAGGTGAGGGATCAGACAAAGTGCAGCCCAAAAACCCCTATGATGAGTACAATTAATGGACTAAGTTTTCCCTCGCCCGGACGCGGGTCACCGGGGCCCCACTCTGGAGCCAGGCCCGGAGGTGGGGCACGCTGGCGAGCGCCTGGTGGCCGGGCTTTTACCCATGGAGCCCGGCCGGGCACAGCCCGAAGAGGAGACGTGGGTCCCCCTTCCCATGGGCTCACCACCTGTGGGAGGGGCCAAAGGGGTCGGGTGCAATGTGAGATGGGTGGTGGCCGAGGGCGGGGACCCTGGCGGTCTGATCCTCGGCTACAGAAGCTGGCCATTGGGACATGGAATGTCACCTCTCTGGTGGGGAAGGAGCCTGAGCTAGTGTGTGAGGTTGAGAGGTTCCGACTAGAAATAGTCGGACTCACCTCAACGCATGGCTCTGGCTCTGGAACCAGTTTCCTTGAGAGGGGTTGGACACTCTTCCACTCTGGAGTTGCCCCTGGTGAGAGGCGCCGAGCAGGAGTGGGCATACTGGTTGCCCCCCATCTTGGTGCCTGTACGTTGGGGTTCACCCCGGTGAACGAGAGGGTAGCCTCCCTTCGCCTACGTGTGGGGGGACGGGCTCTGACTGTTGTTTGTGCCTATGCACCAAACGGCAGCTCAGACTACCCACCCTTTTTGGAGTCCTTGGAGGGGGTATTGGAGAGTGCGCCTCCTGGGGACTCCCTTGTTCTACTGGGGGACTTCAACGCTCACGTGGGCAATGACAGTGAGACCTGGAGGGGTGTGGTTGGGAGGAACGGCCCCCCTGATCTGAACCAGAGTGGTGTTCTGTTATTGGACTTCTGTGCTCGTCATGGATTGTCCATAACGAACACCATGTTTAAGCATAAGGGTGTCCATATGTGCTCTTGGCACCAGGACACCCTAGGTCGCAGTTCGATGATCGACTTTGTTGTCGTCTCATCTGATCTGCGGCCGCATGTCTTGGACACTCGGGTGAGGAGAGGGGCGGAGCTGTCTACTGACCACTACCTGGTGGTGAGTTGGCTCCGATGGTGGGGGAGGATGCCGGTCAGACCTGGCAGACCCAAACGTATCGTGAGGGTCTGCTGGGAACGTCTGGCAGAGTCTCCCGTAAGACGGAGCTTTAACTCCCACCTCCGGGAGAGCTTTGAACACGTTCCGAGGGAGGCGGGGGACATGGAGTCCGAGTGGGCCGTGTTCCGCGCCTCTATTGTCGAGGCAGCTTATCGGAGCTGTGGCCGCAAGGTTGTTGGTGCCTGTCGAGGTGGCAACCCTCGAACCCGGTGGTGGACACCGGCAGTGAGGGATGCTGTCAGGCTGAAGAAGGAGTCCTATTGGGCCTTTTTGGCTTGTGGGACCCCGGAAGCAGCTGATAGGTACCGGCAGTCCAAGCGGCATGCGGCTCGGGTGGTTGCTGAGGCAAAAACTCGGGCGTGGGAGGAGTTCGGAGAGGCCATGGAGAATGACTTCCGTACGGCTTCGAGGCGATTCTGGTCCACCATCCGGCGTCTCAGGGGGGGAAAGAGGTACGAGACCAACACCATTTATGGTGGAGGTGGCGTGCTGCTGACCTCAACTCGGGATGTTGTGAGTCGGTGGGCGGAATACTTCGAAGACCTCCTCAATCCTACTGGCACGTCTTCCACTGAGGAAGCAGAGCCTGGGGACTTTGGGTCGGGTTCTCCGATCTCTGGTGCTGAGGTCGCCGAGGTGGTTAAAAAGCTCCGCGGTGGCAAGGCTCCGGGGGTGGATGAGATTCGCCCGGAGTTCCTTAGGGCTCTGGATGTTGTAGGGTTGTGTTGGCTTACGCGACTCTGCAATATCGCGTGGACATCGGGGGCAGTTCCCTTGGATTGGCAGACTGGGGTGGTGGTTCCCCTATTCAAAAAGGGGGACCGTAGGGTGTGTTCCAACTATAGGGGGATCACACTCTTAAGCCTCCCTGGTAAGGTCTATTCAGGGGTTCTGGAGAGGAGGGTCCATCGGATAGTCGAACCTCGGATTCAGGAGGAGCAGTGTGGTTTTCGTCCTGGTCGTGGAACACTGGACCAGCTCTACACCCTCAGCAGGGTCCTGGAGGGTGCGTGGGAGTTTGCCCAACCAGTTTACATGTGCTTTGTGGACTTGGAGAAGGCATTCGACCGCGTCCCTCGGGGGGTTCTGTGGGGGGTACTCCGGGAGTATGGGGTACCAGGCCCTTTGATAAGGGCTGTTAGGTCCCTGTACGACCGGTGTCAGAGCTTGGTCCGCATTGCCGGCAGTAAGTCAGGCTCGTTTCCGGTGAGAGTTGGACTCCGCCAAGGTTGCCCTTTGTCACCGATTCTGTTCATAACTTTTATGGACAGAATTTCTAGGCGCAGCCAAGGTGTTGAGAGGATCCGTTTTGGTGACCTTAGAATCGCTTCTCTGTTTTTTGCAGATGATGTGGTCCTACTGGCTTCATCAGTTCGTGATTTACAACTTTCACTGGAGCGGTTTGCAGCCGAGTGTGATGCGGCCGGGATGAGGATCAGTTCCTCCAAATCCGAGGCCATGGTCTTGAGCCGGAAAAGGGTAGCATGCCCTCTCCGGGTCGGGGAGGAGGTCCTGCCCCAAGTGGAGGAGTTTAAGTATCTCGGGATCTTGTTCACGAATGAGGGAAAACTGGAGCGTGAGATCGATAGGCGGATAGGTGCAGCGTCCGCAGTGAAGCGGGCGCTGTACCGGTCTGTCGTGGTGAAGAGAGAGCTGAGTCAAAAGGCAAAGCTCTCAATTTACCGATCGATCTACGTTCCCACCCTCATCTATGGTCATGAGCTTTGGGTTATGACCGAAAGAACAAGATCTCGGATACAAGCGGCTGAAATGAGTTTTCTCCGCAGGGTGGCTGGACTCTCCCTTAGAGATAGGGTGAGAAGCTCAGTCATCCGGGAGGGACTCGGAGTAGAGCCGCTGCTTCTCCACATCGAGAGGAGCCAGTTGAGGTGGCTCGGGCATCTGGTTAGGATGCCTCCTGGACGCCTCCCTGGTGAGGTGTTCCGGGCACGTCCCACCGGGAGGAGACCCAGAGGAAGACCCAGGACGCGCTGGAGGGACTATGTTTCTCGGCTGGCCTGGGAACGCCTTGGGATTCCCCCGGAGGAGCTGCTCCAAGTGGCTGGGGAGAGGGAAGTCTGGGCCTCCCTACTTAGGCTGCTACCCCCGCGACCCGACCCCGGATAAGCGGAAGAAGATGGATGGATGGATGGATGGATGTATCTGAATCTCGTTCATTTGGTCACAACCCAAAGCTCATGACCTTAGATGAGGGTGGGAACGTAGATCGACCAGTAAATTGAGAGCTTTGTCTTTTGACTCAGCTCTCTCTTCTTCATGACAGACCAGTACATAATCTTCTCACTTAAATATAATGAAACATTATACACGTTTGTACTATCACTAGACAGCATGCCACATAATCTTTTCATCACCCCAGTTATGTCAAGGTCACAAATCAAGGTCAAAGTTTATACAAAGTATTTTCTTGCCTGGGCCATTGCTATGGAATGCTGTACGTTGTATAATAGTTTGTAGGCCAGTTGGCGGGCGTAAAATGTACCGTATACAGTACTCTACTCTTGTTTCACATCTCATTATTTCTTCTTCTTTCAGCTTTTCCCTCTTCAGTGGTCGCCACAGCGAGTCATCCTCCTCCATCTCACTCTGTCCTCTGCATCCTCTGTCCTCACTCCAACTACCTTCATGTCCTCTCTAACTGCATCCATATATCTCCTCTTTGGTCTTCCTCTTTGTCTTTTTCCTGGCAGCTGCATTTCTAACATCCTTCTACCAATATACCCACTGTCCCTCCTCTGGACATGTCCAAACCATCTCAGTCTGGCCTCCCTAACTTTATCTCCCAGTTGTTCAACATGTGCTGTACCTCTGATTATCTCATTCCTGATCTTATCCATCCTTGTCACTCCTAAGGAGAACCTCAGCATCTTCATTTCTGCTACTTCCAGTTCTTTCTCCTGTCTTTTTGTCAATGACACTGTCTCCAGACCATACAACATAGCTGGTCTCACCACTGTCTTGTAAACTTTTCCTTTGACCTTTGCTGACACCTTTTTGTCACAAATCACTCCTGAAACTTTTCTCCATCCACTCCATCCTGCCTGGACTCTCTTCTTCACCTCTTTACCACATTCCCCATTTTCCTGGACAGTGGACCCCAAGTACTTGAAGTCCTGCACCTTTGTGACCTCTGCTCCTTGTAGCCTCACTGTTCCACTGGCCTCCCTCTCATTCACACACATGTACTCTGTCTTACTACGGCTGACTTTCATTCCTCTTCTTTCAAGTGCATACCTCCACCTCTCCAAGTTCTCTTCCACCTGTTCCCTGTTCTCACCACATATCACAATGTCATCTGCAAACATCATAGTCCATGGGGATTCCTGCCTGACCTCATCTGTTAGTCGGTCCATCACCAGAGCAAACAAGAAGGGGCTCAGAGCCGATCCTTGATGCAATCCCACTTCCACCTTGAAGCTATCTGTCACTCCTACATAACACATCACCACTGTCCTGCCGTCCTCATACATGTCCTGTACCAATCTAACATACTTCTCTTCCACTCCAGATTTCCTCATGCAATACCACACCTCCTCCATTGGCACCCTGTCATATTATTTTTCTAAATCCACAAAGACACAATGGAGTTCTTTTTGACCCTCTCTGTACTTCTCCATCAGCATTTTCAAAGCAAAGATGGCATTTGTGGGGCTCACATCTCATTATTTCAAGTTTTTTTTTAATTGTTTACAGTACATTAACCTTTTTCCACAGACACAAAACAGCTTTTTAAATTGCTAGTCAATTTTATATTTTGTTTTGTCCTTTCTGGTTCAGCTTCTTCTTCAGTCATGAAGAAATCGTCCTTGTAGCCTAATCTTAAGAACCTACATTGTCTTAAAGTGTCAAATATTTTACCCTTTTTCCGGTACAGTTCTGAACCACAGTGATTCCAAAAAGAAAATAGATTTTCTTAAGTCATTTTCAGTTAATTAGCAGTCTCTCTAACAGTTGACTATTCTAGTAAAACCTTTGATTATTCAAAAATCAACAATTTATCTTTGTAGGTGTTGCAGCTTTCTGAAAGGCATTTTGTTTGCGTGCCCATCAAATCATTTTGTGTCCCGTTATACCTGAAATAATCAAGATGCCTTTTAATGTTGAACAATTCAATAAACAGTGTAGATCTCATAAAATCATGTATTTCCTGCTTTCAAAAATACTCTTGAAATTACTGATTATAATTCCAATGCATAAAAATATTCACCCATAGCAACACTGTCAGAAGCAGGGAGAGAAGCAAGAAACTATAGCAATTTAACAAATTTATAACATTTTGATCACCACTAAAGTACGTTTTGGACACTTCTGAGTGCCCTTTGACCTTTAACATTTAAAACCCATTTACACTACACTGGCAGCTTTAACAACTGTCATTTTCAGCTGTGCTTACTTTTCCTGTAAAAAAACACAAAAGGGAAGGTTTGGGTGAAAAAAATAATATTTTTTCAAAACGCTTTCTGAAGTGAATATATTTTTTAATCAGTTTGGTATTTAGCATAAGTATTTTTATTTTATTTTGTATAACTAAAACTAATAGAAGGATTAATGATGTCCACAGCTGTAATAATGATATTCTTTTATAGCCACAAGATAATGAGTTTTTCCTCTAACTTCTCTCAGAACATCTGTAAGTCTAATCCGTGCACCCGTCCACATGCTGAGTGGTTCAACTTTGACCTGTGGAAAATGTCATTAATTGTCCTTCCACAAAGGAGCTCTAATTGTTTTGAAATTGCGTTCCAAAAAAGCCACAACCTTGAATGTTTGTCATGATTGTAGCAACTTGACGATCTCGCTCTGTGTATGTGTGTGTTGTGTGTTTCTACAGCTCATGTAAAATGTTAATTAAAGGCTTGCTGATGCTCTTGAACTTATTACCCAGCTTCCTGCTAATGAGCGCAGTGATGCCACATTTTCAAAAACAGGAATAAAGGAGTGAAAACATGCTTTAGCTACAACAATGCTGCTGGAAAAATAAAAGTCAAAGCTCCATCTTCACCACTTTACCTTTAGGAAAATGCCTGTTATTCTTCATCGGTGTCCTGTAAAAGGCAACAATTTTATTTTGAATTTGTGTCAACTTCTTTAGAGTTTTGAGGAAAAAATGCAGAGGAAATTACAAAAAAAGAAAAAAAGAAAAGAGGGATAATTTTAAATAAATGAGAATAATGTGTTTGATTATACCTTACAATTGCATTTCTGTTGACTAAGAACTGGTGGATTTTAAAACCAGCGGGATGAACTGGTGATCTCCACTTCCAAGCTTCCTGTGCTATTGCACAGGAAGTGCAATTTTTGCACTTCCTGTGCATCCGAGACACCTCAGACAGTGTTAGAACATATCCACTTGTATATTTGTGCAATACAGTTTCCAGTGATGTAAAGCTTTATTTTAAATTTGTGTTTGCACGGAGCATTGTGAAACTATTGAAACTGGACTTGTTTTAGGATGGCAGTAATCCATTTTGGTTTTGAGTCCTCGCAGTCTGGTCAGAAATAAAAAAAATGTTCAAGTGAAATAACTCAAAGACATCTGAAACAGATAAGATGCAGTAAATGTTGAAAATCTCCTTTAAAATATCTGAACTTTTCCTTTTTAATACTATTCACACTACTATATTTTCTAATACAGTATACAGTATATGTATGTATGTAAATGTATGTATGTATATATGTGTATGTATGTATGTATATGTATATATGTATATATATGTAAATTTGTTGTTGTTGTTGTTGTTTGCTTGTTTGTTTGTTCTATCGACTGCTCCCTGCTTTAGGGGTCGCCACGGCGAACTAAGTATATATATGTATGTATGTATGTATGTATGTATGTATGTATGTATGTATGTATGTATGTATGTATGTATGTATGTATGTATGTATGTATGTATGTATGTATGTATGTATGTATGTATGTATGTATGTATGTATGTATGTATGTATGTATGTATGTATGTATGTACGGTATGTATGTATGTGTATGTATGGATGTATGGATGGATGGATGCATATTTGTATGTATGTATATGTATACAATAGTTACACAGTAAGCATTTCAGTAACCGTACTGTTGATTTGAATAAAAGCAGAACAAAGTTAATTTTCAATTATCTCAATATACGTCAAAAAAATCATTTGTGTGTACATGCTTGTGTAACTTCCATATCATTCTGTATGACTAACACTCCAGTATGTAAGATTTTGGCTGACAAAATAATAAAATTGCACATTAAAGTTATTTTTTTACTGTATATGTAAAATTAGGATTTGAATAAAATCAATAAAATGTTATATTTCCTTACCATTGCCCACTCGGCTAATTTAAAAAAAAAGTTGACCTTTTGACATTTAACTTGCACAGTGACACCCCCGAACCCTAATTCTTAGTCATACAAAAAGCAGCTTAACCACAAATTGTATATTTTCTTATTGCATGAGCATTATGAAACAATCAGTCGGTAGTGGAGATTTGCAGCATCTTTGTCGTTGCTCTTTCTTTAAATTCCATTATTCCTTTTCCTTTTCTCATTCTCTTTGTCTCTCGCTTCATATCCCCAGCAGAACCGTGTGGATTAGCACTGAAAGCTAATGAAATGTAATTACCTCCTTTGTCGATAAGAATCGATCGGCTTGGGTCTCATAGAGCCTTTCCCCGTGAGGGTCCCACAGGGACTCATGTTCCTGCGGTATTGGCTACCATAGCTATGCCCCCTCCTCGTTTCCTGTCTGGTTGCCATGAGCATTGGGAGATAGCATTGACAAGGTGATATGAAGTAGAGTCAGATGTGTGCGATGGTCCCTGAGCGCGGCCTCGAACAGGGAATGAGATTCCTTATCAAATCAGCCAGATTAGAGGACGGGTCTCAAGGAAAACGTCAATTCTTACATCAAGCACAAGACCATAGGTTTCCGTATGTTGGTGTAGATGCATGTGTGGAAGAAATCGAACAAAGAAAATGCTCTGTTGCTTCATTTGTTGTTTCCTGTTTTTCATGAGAACTTACGTTAATGTTGCAAACATTACAAACTCAGTCTGTTTTATTGTGATTTTCTTTTATTCCTTATGATTTCAGGTTAAATTTTCTATTAACAATCATATCTAGTTTTACATACAAGTGTATAGCTAACTGGATGTCTGTTATTTAGACACATTTTCACAAACTTAACTAAACATATTTTTTCGTTTCAGTTTCATGGCTTGCAAAAAAAATCTTCAATTAAAGCTTATATCCCTCTGGGGTGTGACTGATGGCAACTAGTTTAAAAATGTGATTCTCTTGAGAGTCTTCATCATGTTACAAATCATGTTAACGGTTTTTAATTAACTTGCATGAGTCCAAAGGTACACAATAATTTCGGATACAATTTGAACATTAACCGAATAAGAATCCGTTGTGAGCTTCTGAATGCTTTCTCAGTTTTTGTTTAAGGTGTCTCTAACCTGCCTCCAGGGCTAAAGCTGGATTTACACACATGTACCAGATTCATCCTCTTATAGAAAACATGTCCAGGTTTTTAGACCACAATGATGAGACAGTTAAGTGGAGTTGAGGCCTGGCCCAGTGGCATACTAACCCAGTCAATTTTGTTTCTTTGTGTCAAAAAATGTAAGACACATATAGGACAATTTTGGAAGGGATTGGTAGTCTAATCTCTATGTCACCAACAGCCCCAGCCCAGTGAGATACAGGTTGAAAAAATGTTCAGCAGCTTGAAATGTATGTAGCCTGGGGATACTGGTTGCCTCTAGGACACCATAACTGGGGGGTCCTAAGTTTGCAGAACTCACTACTACTCCATTGCTTTCAATGCCAGCTGATTTATATTTGATCGTTTTACTTATGATCTGCAATGTTTTTATGTTTTTCGTGTTGTACTTCATTGTCTGTGTTGCCTGTTACGTGTTTGTTTGTTCAGCACTTTGGTGTGGACTTGTTCCTGTTGAAAGTGCTTTCTAAATAAAATGGTATGGTAAGGGTATGGCAGATGTTTATTGTTCATAAGAGACAAAACAAAATAAAAGAATGCAATAACTTGCACTTTTTCTCGTTCTTTCATTTATCAAATTATGGGAAAAAAAATCCACATACATTTTTCACATTGGGTACTAGACATCACAGCCTAGCTGAGCTTCATGTTGTACACCAGTATGCAAGGCAGGTGGTCACACAACACAAAAGCCTTGTATTCTCACAAGAAACATTTCCCAACAATACGCCTCATAGATTTCCAATTTAGTTCAAGAGCAAAACCATAAAAACCAAGATGCATTTGGGCAAAATCTTAGAAAAACCTGTAATTGATCGACACAACACTGCCTCTTCATGACTAAACCTGTTAACTAAAAGTACACCAAACATGTCATTAGATTGTTTTGCATTTATTAAATATGCAAAATGGGAAATAGAACAACATATAAAGCCCTATTCGCATGTAATTAGTTTTACCTAGGGACCACATGTAATTAAAAAAATTACTCCCCAACATCTGTTTTTTTAAGTGGCGCATTCGCATGGGATAACCAAAGCCTGAGATTCAGCTGAAATTTATGGACATCTTCCGATGTGATGTTAAAGAGGTCAAAAATAAAGTCACGTTAATCTCAGATAGCCAACCTGTCACTGGCCGCTCGCGTCCACTGATCCACCAGTTGAAATGTACTTGCAACCTGTCCAGGGTATCCCGCATCTCGCACAGTGATGGCTGGACATGCATGGACATCAGCGACCCCTACTACACGAAAGGGAAGAAGTGGGTAAATATAATGGATGGACGGAGGGATGGATGAATGAGTCAGCTGATCACCGGCCGCGTGCATCTCCGCACCTGCTGTCATCTGTGGTGAAGGAAGTAGCAGCATCTACAAAAGCTGAAGCGAGCAGCGCATTCATTTAAAATAACCTTGTTTTATATTTTTCAAAATTATTTTGCTTGAATAAAAAAACTAAAACTGCCTAATTACATATTGGATCCCACCCATTTCTGTCCAAGTCACAGAGATAACTATTTGCACTGGATTAGTTTTATTACAGAACCTCAGATTTCAGCAAAAATAAAGTCAGTAATTTCCGTGGGAATTTTCACTTTACAAATGACAGACATGGCCGATTTGCACGGGATTAACAACACAGACAATCTCCATAATTATTACAAATAGCTTGTGGTCCCTAGGTAAAACTAATCCCGTTTGAATACTGCTAAAGACTTTTAACGTTATTTACAAATTATAGTTGTTACAAAAACAACAACAAAACTGTATTTGAATGCACTTGTATCTCTTTAAGATATGCATTTGAACTTGTGGAAAATATTATTATAAGTTTACCACCAGGCTACATTTATAACTTAAAATTGACTTGAAAATGTGTACTGTATTTAATCGTACTTTAAATCATAAATCAAACAAGCAAACCAAAATTATGTCAGGGCTTTTTATTGTTGCGCCCTTAGACGTATTTTATTTATTTATTTGAAAACTAGACCAGCATCCATCCATTTATTATCTTTAACCATTTATTTCTTTACATTTTCTGGGGGTTGCTGATGCTTGTTTCCAGCAGTCTCTGTGCAACAGATGGAGTACACCATGGACAGGTCACAAGTCCATTACAGGAACACAACATGACAAAGGAGACAACCATTCACATTTACCAAACCACACACAATTTAGGAATACAGCATCTCAGACTGAGGACGTCTTTCGGACGAAAGACGAAATGTTTCAACAGTTTTTTTTTTTTTTGCTTTGTTTTGTTTTTTGAATGTCCAGAGGACCAGACTTAGCTTTTTTAGATTTTTCTACCTGGCTTATTGAGCATGCATCAGGGCACACACAATTTAGTTTCCTATTGGCCAAACATGCATGTTTTTGTTCTGTGGGAGAAAACCAGAGAATCTTAAGAAAATCCACCCAGAAAGATCCTCAGCCAAGACTCATTTGGGCAACCTTCTCGCTAAGAGGCAACGGCTCTACCAACTGAGCCACCATGCCACCAAGACCTTTTTTTTCCTGTTAAAAGTGTGAAAATTGTTTTAACTTGGATATTTTCCTGATAAAAAAATCATCTATCAACAACTTACCCAGAATTCTACTTTATTTAGTCATCTGTGGGCATTTGATTTTTACCTTCTGTTTTTTTGTTTGCACCATATTTTGCAAGTCCATATAACTGTTTTTTGGTAAACAGTTACATGGACTTTCAAAACATGGTGAATATTAGAATACAGTAAAAAGGTTATATCAGAAATAACAAAAAACTATTTCCTTTGGTTGTAATTTTAAATGACAAAAGTAGCCTTAGTAACAATATAACTTTTTTTTACTTCATTCAACACATTTCTTTGGTGATGTAATGTTGAAATAATAGAACGTTCAGATTACATGTAAAATATGTGTTCTTACAATTTTCTTCACATCCTTTTTTTTCCCGTTTATAGATGGCCTCCCTTCTCACCTAACAGCCATCCTCTCACACCAATATGAATATATATATATATTTTTTTTGTAGAGAGAAAGGAAAGACAACAAAACAACAGTTATCCACACAAAAAAAACACAAGGCAAACACACCCAACCTCCATCTGCAATCCTGCAAAGTACATGACAGAAAACAGCAACACATGCATAAAGAATAATAACATTCATGATTTTGCAGTAGAATTCCATAAATATACATACCCATACTTACAAATGAATATACAGTATGCATACATATACATTCATATTCAGTCACATACCCATCTACATATCTGCATATGATATCTACATATACATCCCTGCACCCATTTGTGTGTGGTTGTGAGCATGCATAAGTGAATAAGGTTCCTCGAATAGAACATTCAATAGTGACCGCGAAGCATCAGAGATCCGCCCCCCCAAGGCCCGAGGCAGACAAAGGGGGGATCAGAGCCCAAGACCCCAAGAAGGACCCCGAGCCCAGAGTCCCCAGGGCCACCCGAACAGGACGAGCCACTCACCAACTCCCCAGATCCGACCAAAGGGGAGAACAGGAAGAGCCCCACCCCCCAATTTTCTTCACATCTTAACTTGTAATTTGTATCTATCTATCTATCTATCTATCTATCTATCTATCTATCTATCTATCTATCTATCTATCTATCTATCTATCTATCTATCTATCTATCTATCTATCTATCTATCTATCTATCTATCTATCTATCTATCTATCTATCTATCTATCTATCTATCTATCTATCTATCTATCTATCTATCTATCTATCTATCTATCTATCTATCTATCTATCTATCTATCTATCTATCTATCTATCTATCTATCTATCTATCTATCTATCTATCTATCTATCTATCTATCTATCTATCTATCTATCTATCTATCTATCTATCTATCTATCTATCTATCTATCTATCTATCTATCTATCTATCTATCTATCTATCTATCTATCTATCTATCTATCTATCTATCTATCTATCTATCTATCTATCTATCTATCTATCTATCTATCTATCTATCTATCTATCTATCTATCTATCTATCTATCTATCTATCTATCTATCTATCTATCTATCTATCTATCTATCTATCTATCTATCTATCTATCTATCTATCTATCTATCTATCTATCTATCTATCTATCTATCTATCTATCTATCTATCTATCTATCTATCTATCTATCTATCTATCTATCTATCTATCTATCTATCTATCTATCTATCTATCTATCTATCTATCTATCTATCTATCTATCTATCTATCTATCTATCTATCTATCTATCTATCTATCTATCTATCTATCTATCTATCTATCTATCTATCTATCTATCTATCTATCTATCTATCTATCTATCTATCTATCTATCTATCTATCTATCTATCTATCTATCTATCTATCTATCTATCTATCTATCTATCTATCTATCTATCTATCTATCTATCTATCTATCTATCTATCTATCTATCTATCTATCTATCTATCTATCTATCTATCTATCTATCTATCTATCTATCTATAT
Source organism: Garcialebias charrua (assembly GCA_038048925.1). Classification (NCBI taxonomy): domain Eukaryota; kingdom Metazoa; phylum Chordata; class Actinopteri; order Cyprinodontiformes; family Rivulidae; genus Garcialebias; species Garcialebias charrua. The sequence goes on along the minus strand of JBBPBX010010882.1, from coordinate 30,402 downwards.
ATATATATATATATATATATATATATATATATATACAGGTAACCCTCGAGGTACGACACCTGCGACCTACGGCAACTCAGACTTACGATTTTATCATATTTAATAAAAATATGATTAAAAAAAAAAAAAAAAAATTTTTTTTTTTTTTTTTGTGTTTAAAAGTTATTAATTTCATGTGTATAGCACTTTGTTGCAGCTGTGGTTGTTTTAAATGGCTTTATAAATAAAGTATAATTATTAATTTTACGTTTTGATAAGAAATTAATCGTATTTACGCAACTTCCGGTTTCCGCTCGCCACTTCCGGTTGCCATTTTACAACTGTACTGCGGTCAATGGAGCTCCGGAGGCTACTGTCAGCTGGCTCCGTGTGCCCGATCAGGGTTGCCTCATACGGATAAATGAGCTGGAAACACTCGGTCAACTCTGTGGACGTCTCAGGTCCGGAGGAGCAGCCGCGGATCGCCCCGCGATCGGCGGCCACAACGCCGCCCGACATGCTAACGACAGCAGCTAACAAAGCAGCTAACACAGGCGAAGACACCGAGCCGACATGCCGCGGAGGATCCATCTGCGGCCGGGAGCTCGCCGCAAATGTCCGCCTGGCAGTCGGGGCCACCGGCTCAAAGTAAGACATTATATTTTTTATTTATTGTGCAGTTCTGTGCGTGTTTATGGCCTTAGTATGTCTGCTTGTTCAGTCTCATGCCATTAAATATGTGTGCGGCGCTCCGTTAGCGGTATAACCGCGACCTATGTCAGAAACGCGGACCTACGATAGGCATGTGTTTTTGGTCCGCGAGGTACGACAAAATCGACCTAAGTCACACACGTAGGTCCCTATCCCTGACGTAACTCGAGGGGTTCCTGTATATATATATATATATATATATATATATATATATATATATATATATATATATATATATATATATATATATATATATATATATATATATATATATATGTATATATATATGTATATATA
>JBBPBX010010882.1:18165-28379 GCA_038048925.1 Garcialebias charrua | reverse complement strand
ATTCATTCATTCATTCAACCTTTATTTAGTCAGGTAAATCTTATTGAGCCTCATGGGCTCATTTACGAAAGCGACCTGCTAAAACTAAAGAACGATGAACAGCAATGGTAGAATTTCCTTAAACAATAAACAATAAACAATAGAAAACAAAAGAGAGAAAAAAACAAAAGAGAGAAATATTTTTTTTTTTTTAACAAAGTATCAAAAAACTAGCAAAACATTATAAGGTAGACGTATAAAATCAAAGACAGGAACAAATCTGCATTGGTTTTTGCCAGGATTCCAACAGATTCTGAAAACCATTTAGAGAAGTCAAGGTCGAGAGCTTCAGATCTTTTTGTAAGATATTCCATGAAGCAGGAGCAGAATAGGAGAAGGCCCTTTTTCCAAGTTCAGTCCTCACTGACGGAACACTGCAGGTAATCATGTCCTGAGAGCGCACACTGTAGCTGCACTCACGCAAAGACATGTAGGAGGAGATGTATGAGGGCAGCAAACCAAGAAGTGATTTAAAGATGAAAATGTACCAGTGGAAGAGTCTGCGTGAGGTTAATGATGTCCAGTTAACCAGTGAATACAGGGTGCAGTGGTGGGTACGATAATCACAGCCAGTTATGAATCTTAGTGCACCATGATAGACAACATCCAACATCCGCAGGGTGCTTGTAGGAGCATTCATGTAGAGAATGTCACCGTAATCAATGGAGGGAAGGAAAGTCACAGATACAAGGCGTTTCCTAGCATTCAGTGTTAGACATGATCTGTTTCTGAAAAAGAAACCCAGTTTAACTTTCAGTTTCTTCACTAGGTTTTCCACGTGGAGTTTAAAAGAGAGATGTGAATCGACCAGTATACCCAGATATTTATAGGAATCAACAAACTCAATAGGGACACCATTTGAGGATAAAATCAGAGGAAGATCTGCTGGGACCGACTTCCTACTTGAAAAAAACATCCCTTTTGTTTTATCAGCATTTAGGACAAGTTTGAGACGGAACAAATCTGACTGGATGATGTCAAAAGCGGATTGCAGTAACTGGAAAGCCTTAGCTACTGTTTTAGCTCGGCAATAAACAACTGTATCATCAGCATAGAAATGTAAGGATGCATCAGGGATGCAGTGACCTACATTAGCTATGTAGATTGTAAAGAGAGTTGGTCCTAAAACTGAGCCTTGTGGTACACCATTTTTAACTGTTAAATAGCTGGAAGAAGTACCGTTATGTTGAACACATTGCCTCCGATTGGAAAGATAGTTAGAAAACCAACCGATGGTGTGATCAGAGAAACCGATTTCTGAGAGCTTATGACACAGGATGTTATGATCCACAGTGTCAAAAGCTTTAGACAGGTCTAAGAAAAGTGCAGCACAATAATCCTTAGCATCCAATGCTTCAACAACATCATTCAGAACCTTCAGAGAAGCAGTTGTTGTGCTGTGTTTTTTCCTGAAACCAGATTGATGGAGAGGTAAGATGTTAAATGAGTCCAGATAATTTTTGATCTGAGAGTTTATCAGTTTTTCTAGAACCTTGGCTAAGATGCAGAGTTTAGAGATCGGTCGATAATTGTTCAGTGAGGTGGGGTCACCTCCCTTCAGCAAAGGAAGAACAAAGGCTGTTTTCCAAGCATCCGGAATGGTGTTTTGGCTTATGGACAGATTAAAGATGTGGGTCACAGGGACTGTGATGATATGAGCAGCCAGCCTTAAGAAATAAGGTGGAAGTTCATCTGGACCTGCAGATTTTTTAGGATCAAGATCATTTAACAGTTTATTTACCTCACTGACTGAGAACGGAGAAAAAGAGAAGGTGTGATTAACAGATGGTTGACTTGTAGGAGGGATTTGATTTGTAGAAGTTTGATTATTAGATAAAGTGGCTGATTTTCCATTTGTAACTGTGTCAAATAATGAACTAGAAGCAACAAAATGTTTATTGAAACAGTTCAGGATCTCGTGCTTATTTGACACAGGAACAGAGTCAACAAGAAATTGTGATGGGAGGTCAGATGATTGGGGGGTGCCTGAGAGAGATTTGATGGTTTTCCAGAATTTTTTAGGATCGTTTAGATTTTTGGAGGTCTGAGATAAGAAGTAGTTACGTTTTGCGGCTTTGATGGCAGTTGTGCATTTATTCCTTAGCTGCCGAAATTTCAACCAATCAGTGTCTGAGTGTGATTTTCTTGCTGCGGCCCAAAGATGATCTCTCCAGTGCAGGAGATCAGCTAGTTCAGGAGTAAACCAGGGGCTGTCCTGAACTGCCGGAAAGGAGTGTGTTTGTTTACAAAGTAAATGAAACTATTATGAAAATAGTTCCAAGCGGTGTTCACATCGTTGATTAGTAGAATACGTTGCCAATCAAAGTGGGATAGATCCCAAAGGAATGACTGTTCACTGAAACGTTTCAAATCCCTTTTTTGAATTATTCTGGGCTTAGCAGGTGGAAGTTTAGTAGATCTAAGAGCTGCTATTACGGAATGATCACTCAAAACGTTAGCAAATACACCTATACCAGGAAATTTGTGAGGTGCATTTGTGAAAAACAGATCTAAGGTGGAAGATTTTTCGGGACATTTTATGTTTGGTCTGGTGGGAGAATCGATAAGTTGTGTTAGATTGAGAGATAGGCAACATTCCTTGAATTTATCACAGAGGGGGGTCGACTTATTCCAATCAATGTTGAAATCTCCTGCCATAACAATCTCATTGTGTTTTAAATTTCCTATGAATTCAGTCAGGGAGGACAGAGCTTCAGGTGTTGCGGAGGGGGGACGATAACAACCTACAACAGTTAAGGGCTGACCTCCTTTCAAACTGATGTTCACAGCTAAAGCCTCAAACTGGTTTGCGATTGTTTTTTTAGATGCAATCCTGGCAGCCAAAGAGTCTCTGATGTAAATAGCGACTCCACCTCCCTTTTTATTACGATCACAACGATAGATCTTAAATTCATTGATTGCCAGGTCATTTTTCAAAACAGAATTGTTGAGCCAAGTTTCAGAGATAACGATCACATCTGCCCCAGAAGAAGTGATTAGGATTTTCAATTCATCAAGTTTTTTTAGAAGGCTACGAGCTATATATGTATATATATATATGTATATATATATATATATATATATATATATATATATATATATTAGGGGTGTTGATAGATTAAAAAAATTTAACTAATTAATCGCAAATCAGTTTTAAAATTAATCGCGATTAATCACGATTAAACACTTTAAGGCAACTTTTAATAAAGATGGATTCATTCATCAGTTAAGTCATAACATTTATTGTTTTTACTTTCACACAGTGTTTAAAAACTGAAATAATTTTGTAAAGAAAATGCAGCACCTAACTAAAACTAAAGCAAACATTAATTTTTTGGTTCAAAACATTTTACTGTTTGATAAACTGTATGAATTAGTGTGAACTGAGCTTTAGAACCTTACAGAACATTTCTGCTTTGTTTTAAACCACATGTATAAGATCTACTCCTCTTCATTCATCCAGCTACTAAGGCAAACCAGTCTCTACATTACTTGCATTTTAAGTCCTTGAACCTGGGATCAAGTGCAGTAGCATTCTTGAGCCAAGTGAGATTGGAGTTCTTCTTTCGTTGAGCCAGGTCTTCACAAAAGGCCTTCTTGAATCGCAGTATGTTGACAGTATCATCATCTGAAGGCTCCATGACTCTGAACAGGTGGCAGAAGGCAGGCAGCACCACAGAACAGGAGATGTAGTTCTGTCCACCCAGTTTCTGTAACATACCTGTGAAAACACAAAATAATAAACAATAATCAGGTCTCTCTTGTAAATGAGTCCTTGAGGCTCATTGAGACTAACCTGTGTAAGTAAAGGTTGACTGAAAAAAAATTCATTAGAGCTTTTATTTAATTTAATTCATTTATTCATTCATTTAGAATAAAAAAGCAAATTCATCAAAAAGAAAAACACTGAATGAAAAGGGATTTTATTTTTTTAATGTATTATTGACTTTTTTTTAAAACTCCTTTTAATTGAATATTTGGGGGTAATATTGTTAATGAGTTTTATACATGACTTGTAAAATACTATATTCAACCAAATCATAAATTTTTAATAATTTAATTGTGCAGAAAAACACACACACACTTGGTTTGTTTATTTACACAGCTTAACTGACCCACTGACTAAACCAATATCAAGTTAACTACAAAGAAAAAGAAATAAAACCGTACCTGCATGGCTCAGGTAGCTCCTCCAACTTTTTCAGCTTTCCAAGCTCAGCTTCTGTGAGCAGGGGGATTTCACCGTCTGTCCCGAGCGTTGTTGTTTTTTTCTCAATGTTCCATTCGTGTGCGGCCGCTGGACGTGCTGCGCGCATGCCTCTGCTTAGTGGCGCTCGGTAGATTTACTCACAGTTAAAACAAAGGAGTGCAGGCTCCAGCTGTCATCAATAAAGTGAGCCGTGACACCCAAATAGTTATCATTGCTAGCAGAAGTCCAGTGATCGCATGTGAGTGCAGGTACGGTGCCTGCGCTAACAGCGTTAGCAAGCGGAAACCGGAAGTGAGATTCGGCATCCGGGGGGAGCTTTTCAAAATAATCGTTGCGTTATTTTATTTTAACGCGTCATAATAAATAAAATAACGCAAATAATTAACGCGCTAATTTCGACACCATTAATATATATATATATATATATATATATATATATATATATATATATATATATATATATATATATATATATATATATATATATATATATATATACAGGTAGTCCCTGACTTACGAGCGAGTTCCGTACCTAGGGGGGGCACTCGTGTGTCAAAAATTCGTAAGTAGGATCACAAAAGCAAACAAAAAAAAAAACAAAATAAAAAATTATTTTATTTTATAAATGAATACATGTACAGTACTGGACAGTAATGCTTTAACAGATTAACCGAGTTATCGACAGATCGAGTGCTTTGACTTCTATCGAGGCTTTTTTGTCCACATCGGGTACCCGTAGTGACGTCATCACGTCGCGGTAACGTCAGTACGTCACATCACGTGACGAGCGCGGTAGCTTTTAGTAGACGCTTCAAAATGGATTCCTTTGTGCGCACGGATGTGTATGGAGCTGGTCCAGTCTTGTCAAAAAGGTAAAAATGCGTCGTGTTTTATTATTATGAAACTTTGCTGCACATTGAATCAACTTCTGTCACCACCGTAGATTGTGACAGGAGGGGGCGGTGTTGGATTGCAGGTCACATACAACACGGCCGAAACGGCTTCCTCTCTCGTTTCACAAACAAAACGCAACAAATATTAATCTCTCTAGACCTATTAAAAACCTATAAACACATTCATCTCTAAAAGTAAACCTAAATTGCACAGCACTGCAGGCTGTGCTGCCGTGTGGCCCCATTTGTTTTTTAAGTTTCGGTTTCAGCGCCGCACGGTACTTTCACTTTTAATATTAATAGTTAATAATTATAATTAAACTAATAGTTTTGTTTTTCCTGTGACTTATCTGCAGTATGATAAATGATAGGAGCATAATAAATGCTCCCAATGTTTTGTTGGTCTTTTTTTTTTGTGGTAAATAATGAAGTTTTTATGCATTTTTATATATTTATTTATTTTGCATCTATGACATCATCGACTAATCGAGAACTAATCGAGATTTTTTATGTTAATGTCGAGTTTAAAAATTATGTACTCGTTCAACCCCTACTGGACAGTCACCAAGAACTTAGCCTATCCTAACACAGTTTTTTAAAGATGAAGGATGGAGTTGAATTGTCTCCCTTTCACATAAAGGGAGCTAGCTCCCATTATGGGAATGGAGCCTGCAGGGAGGAGGGAGACAATTCAACTGACTCCTTCATCTTTAAAAACTGTGTTAGGATAGGCTAAGTGCTTGGTGACTGTACAGTACTGTACATTTATCTATTTATTAAAAATATACAGTATATACAGTATTTTTATTTTTTATTGTTTTTTATTTATAAATAGATAAATGTACAGTACTGTACAGTCACCAAGCACTTAGCCTATCCTAACACAGTTAAGGAGTCAGTTGAATTGTGTCCCTCCTCCCTGCAGGCTCCATTCCCATAAAGGGAGCTAGCTCCCTTTATGTGAAAGGGAGACAATTCAACTCACTCCTTCATCTTTAAAAACTGTGTTAGGATAGGCTAAGTGCTTGGTGACTGTACAGTACTGTACATGTATTCATTTATAAAATAAAAATAAAAAAAGGGAAAAAAATGTTTTTTATTTATTTTTTAAATGAGATACATACTCGTAAGTCCAGGACCTCGTAAGTAAGAGCGCTCATAAGTCGGGGACTACCTGTACATACATACATACATACATACATATATATATACACATATACACATATGCACACACACATATATACATACATACATACACACATACATTCATATTCAGTCATATACCCATCTACATATCTACGTATGATACCTGCGTGAGTATCCCTGCATCTATTAGTGTGTGGTTGTAAGCATGCATAAATGAATAAGGCTTCTCTAATAGAACATTCAACAGTGACCGTGAAGCATAAGAGATCCATCCCCCAAGACCCGAGGCAGACAAATGGGGGTACCAGAGCTCAAGACCCCAACAAGGACCCTGAGCTCAGAGCCCCGAGGGCCATCCGAATAGGACAAACCACTCACCCATCCCCCAGATCCAACCACAGGGGAGAACTGGGAAGGCACTAACAGCGACCACACAATGACCCCCAGGGGCCAACAGCAACAAACTCAGAGGACCCCACCGGAGCCCGCCGCACCGACATAGCCCCAGGCCCAGGCACCTAGGCCCGGGCACCAGGGACGCCCACCCCTCAGGCTCAGACCCGATAGGACCAGAGGACCCCAGCCCCACCAGGCAGCCACCAGGCCGGGCCGACATATGCCCAAGTGCCCAACCCCAGATGCCGATGGCCCCAAGTGCGCTGGTAGGCAAGGGCATACCCCGTCAGGGGGCCACAAGGTAGGAGCACAACACCAAGTAGCCTCAGATGTATCAGAGAGGGGGTAGCCTAAGTCCCAGCCTGACAATTAAACATTCATACACAAACACACTCACTCAGAACCACCCTCATCCTCACCCTCACTCACACAAATACAAACAATAACGACACGTTCCATTCATAATCCTGATGTACACTCTATACCCCTCAGGTCCAAGACATGTACATGCCCCCTACATGGGGCAGCCTACACCCAAACCTAGGAGGTAGGCCCATTCATTCTGGGGTGGAGAGGAGCTGACATCCAAGATTCGGCCCAACCCATGCCCTACCGACAGGAAACCCGAGCCCAAGCAACCCCAGGGAGAGCGCAATGCCAGCCCCGCCCACCGTGAACCCTCAGGCCCCGAACCCTCCCATAGTCCAGGACAACACCCGACAGCCTGCCACCTTACCAGACCCCACCTCCAGAATGGTCGCCAGGGAACCAGGGGGTGAAAAAAATAAAAAAATAACAAACCTAGACCCCGACATACACACACCCCTCCCCAAATGTGCTGTTGATGTGTGTTGTTGTAAAGTGCACTTAAAAAAGAGAAAGAGAAGGAGCAAAGGCTGGCCTAATGCCAGTTTCCCCTCCACCCCAAATCTAACCCAAGCCCTTTATGTCTAAATGCATAATCGTGAGTGAGAACAGGCACAGGAGGAGAGAGTGGTGTCATCTCACCACCCATAATTATAGTGCTCACCCCAAATTCCTATATGTGATTTTTATGAGGATGTTTATGAGTGAATGTCTAAGGTGTATAATAAAATTGAGTCCCAGGTGGTTCTGAACAACAGAAATGTAAAAACGTTGTAGTACACCCGAGCCTCAAAATCCCTACATGTATTAATTTGAAATGAAGAGGGCGGAGGTGCGCGGTGAGGGATGGGGAGAAAATAACTGCAGGAACAAATGCTCCCTCAGCGAGTCAGCTCCCCCACTGACCCTACATACCCCCTAGTTCACCAAGGTCCACCCAAGGAGCGAGGCCAAAACACCTCTCCGACCGCCAGGCCCATTGAGCTCCAGACCAGTGAGGAAAAGGGCCACGAGGGCCAACAGCAGCAGGACCAACCGCCCAGACCCATCAGGGCCGCCAAGACCCATACGAACGGCAGTAAGCCCGCCACCCAAGAGGACACAAAATCCCACATGGACGACACGGCAAGAGCGCCAGCCCAACTAACGAGAGAACCAGTGAGAACTGAGAGCGGGCCCTCATCATAGAAAAGGGCCAGCCAACCGGCCAAGCTTAGACCCAGACCGTTATCAAGGACATCCACCCAGTCCCCACCCCAGAAGAAATACTACACCCACCCTTCATACTAACAACTCTCAGAACACACTAGACACCTAGGCTGGGTCACACTGCCCCCTCCCATGGGCCACCAGGCACGCCTCCAAACTCCCATCCCCAGCCCACGAACCCCCAACCCACCAGCGAGCCGAGGGCCCCCCGGCCAGTGTTGGACACCAAAGCGCAGGCCAGCCCAAGCCAGCCGACCCACCCGCCAGAGCCCAAGATCCCCCACCAGGGCCAAGCCCGAGGACTACACATGCCCAGACTTCCAAGCCCCCGGCGCCCAGCACGAAACCAGCCCAGTTGGGCCACCAACCTGCGACCCATGACCGTTGCCGCAGACCACCTTATTAATAAAAATATAAAACTAAAATACTCTGATGCATGCTCAATAATCCAGGTAGAAAAATCTAAAAAAGCTAAGTCTGGTCCTCTGGACATTCAAAAAATAAAACAAAACAAAGCAAAAAAAAAAAATGTAGAAACGTTTCGTCTTTCGTCCGAAAGACTTCCTCAGTCTGAGTTGCTGTGTTCAGCTCAGTCTTATAAATAGCACCCTCCCACAGTGTTGCACAACCAGTTGGCTGATGACAGCTATCAGCCAACTGGTTGTGCAACACTGTGGGAGGGTGCTATTTATAAGACTGAGCTGAACACAGCAACTCAGACTGAGGAAGTCTTTCGGACGAAAGACGAAACGTTTCTACATTTTTTTTTTTTTTGCTTTGTTTTGTTTTATTTTTTGAATGTCCAGAGGACCAGACTTAGCTTTTTTAGATAAAACTAAAATAAATAAAAATTAAACACAAAATATTTTTTGGGGGTTTAAATGTTCTTGATTTCATGTGTACAGCACTTTGTTGCAGCTGTGGTTGTTTTAAATGGCTTTATAATTAAAGTATTATTATTATTATTATTATTATTATTATTAAGCCGATTTACACAGTTTCAGACAGTTTCTGCCAGTTTCCGCCAGTTTTCGGCAGTGTCCGTCAGTTTTTGGCAGTGCCCGCCAGCTTCGGTAGGCCTGGGCCTCAGTAGCCGGCTTTGGTTGGACCGTGTGTTCGATCAGAGTTTGCCTCATATGGATACATGTGATGGAAACGCTCGGTGAACTCTGTGGACGTCTCAAACCTGGAGCAACAGCCGCCGATCACTCCGCCGCACCGAGCTAACATGCTAAGATGCAAAGAAACAACTGTGCAGCCTTTTGCTAATGGGCACAGCTATTGGAGGGGCTAACATGCTAACGCCAGCACTACCGGGGACACGAAGCCAACGGGCGGCGGAGAGGACTGCTGCGGCCGGGAGCTCGCCTCTATGTCCGCCTGGCAGCTTCAGATGTTGGATGGACACCGAGCTAACATGCTAAAACGCGAAGAAACAGCTGTGCAGACTTTTGCTAACGTGTGCAGCTATTGGAGGGGCTAACATGCTAACGCACGCAGCTATTGGAGGGGCTAACATGCTAACGTGTGCAGCCTTTTGGATGTACACTGCGGAGAAACGGCTCCCAGTAAGTTGTTCACTTTTTTTCCCTTCATTATGTATGCAGTTAACATGCTAACAGTCCTTCCTGCAAACTGTTTGGACCGCGTGAAGCAGCATGAAGCTGCAGAGCTTGGACGTGCAACAAGCTAACATACAAACAGACCGAGACAGGCTTGACCAGCTCAAAGTAAGAAATTAACTTATTTTTTTCCAAATGTACTGTATGTGTTTTTTGATAATTATGTAGGGTACTGTGTTAGGATAGGCGAAGTGCTTGGTAACTGTTTTGTACCATACATGTACAGTACGTGTATAAGTGGAAGCTCGTGTGTTTTCCGACTTACGGCGATTTTCATGTTACGAACGGGCATAGGAACGGAACTCGTTCGTAAGTCGGGGATTACCTGTATAT
>JBBPBX010010882.1:0-18051 GCA_038048925.1 Garcialebias charrua | reverse complement strand
TGATGGACTTGCAACCTGTCTAGGGTGCACCCTGTCTTTCACACAATTCATTCATTCAACCTTTATTTAGGCAGGTTAATCCCACTGAGCCTCGAGGACTCATTTACAAGAGAGACCTGGCTACAAACAAAGAATTATGACAATAGCAACAGTAGATTTTCCTTTGACAATCAACAATAGAAAATCATGAGAGAGGCATACAGATTATTTAACAAGTTAAAACAAAGATATCAAAGTAGCAAAACAGACAGATTATAAGGCAGATGTAGAAAATCAAAAACAGGAACATCTGGGCTGCCACCTTACCGTGGTGGAGGGGTTTGAGTGTCCCAATGATCCTAGGAGCTATGCTGTCAGGGGCTTCATGCCCCTAGTAGGGTCACCCAAGGCAGACAGGTCCTAGGTGAGGGACCAGACAAAGTGCAGCCCGAAGACCCCAATGATGAGTACAATAAATGGACAAAATGTTCCCTCGCCCGGACGCGGGTCACCGGGGCCCCACTCTGGAGCCAGGCCCGGAGGTGGGGCACGTTGGCGAGCGCCTGGTGGCCGGGCTTTCACCCATGGAGCTCGGCCGGGCACAGCCCGAAGAGGAGACGTGGGTCCCCCTTCCCATGGGCTCACCACCTATGGGAGGGGCCAAAGGGGTCGGGTGCAATGTGGGATGGGTGGTGGCCGAGGGCGGGGACCCTGGCGGTCTGATCCTCGGCTACAGAAGCTGGCCATTGGGACATGGAATGTCACCTCTCTGGTGGGGAAGGAGCCTGAGCTAGTGTGTGAGGTTGAGAGGTTCCGGCTAGAAATAGTCGGACTCACCTCAACGCATGGCTCTGGCTCTGGAACCAGTTTCCTTGAGAGGGGTTGGACACTCTTCCACTCTGGAGTTGCCCCTGGTGAGAGGCGCCGAGCAGGAGTGGGCATACTTGTTGCCCCCCATCTTGGTGCCTGTACGTTGGGGTTCACCCCGGTGAACGAGAGGGTAGCCTCCCTTCGCCTACGTGTGGGGGGACGGGCTCTGACTGTTGTTTGTGCCTATGCGCCAAACGGCAGCGCAGATTACCCACCCTTTTTGGAGTCCTTGGAGGGGGTATTGGAGAGTGCGCCTCCTGGGGACTCCCTTGTTCTGCTGGGGGACTTCAACGCTCACGTGGGCAATGACAGTGAGACCTGGAGGGGTGTGGTTGGGAGGAACGGCCCCCCTGATCTGAACCCGAGTGGTGTTTTGTTGTTGGACTTCTGTGCTCGTCATGGATTGTCCATAACGAACACCATGTTCAGGCATAAGGGTGTACATATGTGCTCTTGGCACCAGGACACCCTAGGTCGCAGTTCGATGATCGACTTTGTTGTCGTCTCATCTGATCTGCGGCCGCATGTCCTGGACACTCGGGTGAAGAGAGGGGCGGAGCTGTCAACTGACCACTACCTGGTGGTGAGTTGGCTCCGATGGTGGGGGAGGATGCCGGTCAGACCTGGCAGACCCAAACGTATTGTGAGGGTCTGCTGGGAACGTCTGGCAGAGTCTCCCGTAAGACGGAGCTTTAACTCCCACCTCCGGGAGAGCTTTGAACACGTTCCGAGGGAGGCGGGGGACATTGAGTCCGAGTGGGCCATGTTCCGCGCCTCTATTGTCGAGGCAGCTTATCAGAGTTGTGGCCGCAAGGTTGTTGGTGCCTGTCGTGGTGGCAACCCTCGAACCCGGTGGTGGACACCGGCGGTGAGGGATGCTGTCAGGCTGAAGAAGGAGTCCTATTGGGCCTTTTTGGCCTGTGGGACCCCGGAAGCAGCAGATAGGTACCGACAGTCCAAGCGGCATGCGGCTCGGGTGGTTGCTGAGGCAAAAACTTGGGCGTGGGAGGAGTTCGGAGAGGCCATGGAGAATGACTTCCGTACGGCTTCGAGGCGATTCTGGTCCACCATCCGGCGTCTCAGGGGGGAAAGCGGTACGCGACCAACACCATTTATGGTGGGGATGGCGTGCTGTTGACCTCAACTCGGGATGTTGTGAGTCGGTGGGCAGAATACTTCGAAGACCTCCTCAATCCTACTGGCACGTCTTCCACTGAGGAAGCGGAGCCTGGGGACTTTGGGTCGGGCTCTCCAATCTCTGGAGCTGAGGTCACCGAGGTGGTTAAAAAGCTCCGCGGTGGTAGGGCTCCAGGGGTGGATGAGATTCGCCCTGAGTTCCTTAGGGCTCTGGATGTTGTGGGGTTGTGTTGGCTTACGCGACTCTGCAATATCGCGTGGACATCGGGGGCAGTTCCCTTGGATTGGCAGACTGGGGTGGTGGTTCCCCTATTCAAAAAGGGGGACCGTAGGGTGTGTTCCAACTATAGGGGGATCACACTCTTAAGCCTCCCTGGTAAGGTCTATTCAGGGGTTCTGGAGAGGAGGGTCCGTCGGATAGTCGAACCTCGGATTCAGGAGGAGCAGTGTGGTTTTCGTGCTGGTCGTGGAACACTGGACCAGCTCTACACCCTCAACAGGGTCCTGGAGGGCGCGTGGGAGTTTGCCCAACCAGTTTACATGTGCTTTGTGGACTTGGAAAAGGCATTCGACCGCGTCCCTCGGGGGGTTCTGTGGGGGGTACTCCGGGAGTATGGGGTACCAGGCCCATTGATATGGGCTGTTAGGTCCCTGTACGACCGGTGTCAGAGCTTGGTCCGCATTGCCGGCAGTAAGTCAGGCTCGTTTCCAGTGAGAGTTGGACTCCGCCAAGGTTGCCCTTTGTCACCGATTCTGTTCATAACTTTTATGGACAGAATTTCTAGGCGCAGCCAAGGTGTTGAGAGGATCCGTTTTGGTGGCCTTAGAATCGCTTCTCTGTTTTTTGCAGATGATGTGGTCCTATTGGCTTCATCAGATCGTGATCTACAGCTTTCGCTGGAGCGGTTTGCAGCCGAGTGTGATGCGGCCGGGATGAGGATCAGTTCCTCCAAATCCGAGGCCATGGTCTTGAGCCGGAAAAGGGTAGCATGCCCTCTCCGGGTCGGGGATGAGGTCCTGCCCCAAGTGGAGGAGTTTAAGTATCTCGGGGTCTTGTTCACGAATGAGGGAAAACTGGAGCGTGAGATCGATAGGCGGATAGGTGCAGCATCCGCAGTGAAGCGGGCTCTGTACCGGTCTGTCGTGGTGAAGAGAGAGCTGAGTCGAAAGGCAAAGCTCTCAATTTACCGATCGATCTACGTTCCCACCCTCATCTATGGTCATGAGCTTTGGGTTGTGACCGAAAGAACGAGATCTCGGATACAAGCGGCTGAAATGAGTTTTCTCCGCAGGGTGTCTGGACTCTCCCTTAGAGATAGGGTGAGAAGCTCAGTCATCCGGGAGGGACTCGGAGTAGAGCCGCTGCTTCTCCACATCGAGAGGAGCCAGTTGAGGTGGCTCGGGCATCTGGTTAGGATGCCTCCTGGACGCCTCCCTGGGGAGGTGTTCCGGGCATGTCCCACCGGGAGGAGACCCAGAGGAAGACCCAGGACACGCTGGAGGGACTATGTTTCTCGGCTGGCCTGGGAACGCCTTGGGATTCCCCCAGAGGAGCTGCTCCATGTGGCTGGGGAGAGGGAAGTCTGGGCCTCCCTACTTAGGCTGCTACCCCCGCGACCCGACCCCGGATAAGCAGACGGAAATGGATGGATGGAGGAACATGTCTGCATTGGTTTTTGCCAGATTCCAACAGATTCTTAAAGCCATTTAGAGAGGTCAAGGTCGAGAGCTTCAGAGAGCTTCACAATAAATGCAGGACATGCACAAGCAACCCCTGCATTTCAGAATGGAAAAAGTGGCTAAAGATAATGAATGAATGGATGCATAAATGGATTTTATATTTCTTGAAAGATCTCACATTGTTTGGTTTAGCTTTTTTTCATATATTAATTTATCTCTGTTCTAATTTTTGGAAAAATACAGCTGACTCAATTCTTCACCAGGTTTTTACGCCACAGAAGATTCATAGTACAAATGTAAAAAGACCTTTTCGGATTTTTAAGATTTGATGTCCGACAGTATTACCACCATCAAAACATTTTTGACCTTTATAATGGTGACACCTTGTCCATCGGTAACAGTAATCATGGAACATTTAAGATAATTTAGCAAACATTTGTTTTAAACCTGCACAATACTGGGCGCTTTCTCACTTTATTGGAAACTGTGTGGTAAATGGCAGCAAACATTCAAGAGATGGACAAAAATGAGTTGTTTCTCTCCCACACACTCACACACATTACTGTGGTGTTATGGGGATGGGGCCAAGTGTGTGGGAGAGATGGAGGGAAGGATCGATAGAGCAGCAAAAGAGTGCTGTAAACCATGAAAGTAGACAAAAGCCTCCTGTTTTCCCACAGTGCACCAGACTGTGTTCGCCTGGGAGCTATACCACCACCAGCAACTCACTCTCACACTGTCAGACATACAGAAACACTTGCATACAATAAGCTGGTTTGACTAGAAGCAATGAAGAAAAAAACAGCTTGTAACCACAACATATCAATAAGTGTCTGTGAGAATGAATAAATATCTCAGTTGAGGCAAGAATAGCTTTGTTTTACACTCAAACTACCATCTGCGATGGATTGATCTATACTCTCTGTCTTTAGGCACTATTCACAACTTATTTTATACATTATTTATCATTAAATGCCCACAATCTGTCTGTTTAGATCATATTGAACTGTTCACATCCACTTTTGTGTGATTATTTTAAGAGAAGTGTTGGGGTCTTTGTGTGTCTGGCTCACAAGAGCGATGTTTTGATTGCATGCATGAAGGTGTTAATTAGACTGAACGTGACCAGGTATCATGTGCAATACTTCACTGGAAGTTTTAGCAAGCTAAAATCTGAGACCACAGCCTGGTTAAATATGGCCTTGGCTTTCTTCACCCATTTCTTCATCCATTTCTCAAAAAAAAAAAATTGAACATTTAAATATTACTCCCACTCATGAAATATGAGGTGTAAAACAAAGGAATTTTGTTTTTTAGATTTTCTTTGATAGTGATTTTCCCTCTGTTGCTCCTCTTCCACTTTGTGTTCCTGCTACCTAACACCTACTGGATTCCTTGGTGCACATGTCCTTGGTAATGGTTCTGATGCTCACCAGTCCTTTGCCTCACACCTTTTGCTTGGTGTTCAGTCTCAATTTGCTGAACTTTGAGTGAAACCCTGCATTCTGAAGGGATTTATTGCTTTGATATTGGTGGCTTGTATCACCATTGTTGGGACAATTATACCAGTGCAGTATGGTGATGCAAGAAGTGTTGATGGCTTGGGCTTTCATCAGACTCTTTGAGATCTGCCTTTTTCTGTTTTTAGGCACTTGGTTGTTGCTGGATGACTTGTGACTTTTTTATGGTCACCATTTTATTTAATATTCTAAAGTATTTTAGCTATCCTTAAAATCTGCAATGTTTCTTTCTAGAAGTTCAACCACTTCAGTTGTGATCACCTTGCTTCTTTTGGATACCATTCTGAGTGACAACCCATTTTATTGCTATATACCCTGGTGAGGTGGATTAGTGAGTCCATGTCACTCATTTTTGGCATAAAACTACAAAGTAGATGTCATCTGTATATACTGTAGACTAGAGGGATTGAATGGTTAGTCTGATTGGTAACTCTGAATTGTTCCTAGGTGTGAGTGAGAGAGTGAATGGTTGTTTGTCTTGTTTGTCTCTGTGTGTCCCTGTGATGGACTTGCAAACTGTCCAGGGTGTCCCCCACCTCTCGCACAGTGATAGCTGGACCAGTGACCCCCGTGACCCAAAAAGGAAGAAGTGGGTAAAGATAATGGATGGATAAATGATGATTATGTGAGAGTTCCACTGCTTGCAGCTCTGCCTCCTGATTGGCTGCTGATTTCCACCAGCTGGTGGCCATCCATCTGATGAGGACCTTCTACTACTTAAGGCTTTAGTCCAGTGTGACTCATCGCTGGAGCATTGTACCCTTATTGGTATTTATGCTTTTGGCCAGTAAAACGTTATGTTATACGAGAGTTACTTACCTTCGTTTCTGTGCCTACAGTACAGTCCTCCTGTCTCCTTGACTCCTGTTTGGCTCCAGACTGCTGTGGTCCTGGTTCGTGTCCTCTGTGCCTCGCCTTCCAGCCACACGCCTGTCCACCCTGCATCGCCCATTCTCCTGATACCCATCTCTGAAGATCTCTGGCGGTTCACATTCATGCCCAACACCTGCACCTCCATCTGTAAGGAAAATACAAGCAAGCATTATTGAGTGCTACAAGTGGACTCCACTGACCCAACTCTCTTCCCCCAGGATCTCCAGGAGATGACCCATTGTAAATAGTTGCACTGTAAATAATAAATAAGACAATTTTTCTAATCAAATCTTGTCCTTTCTGGTCTCGTACTACTCTGGGTTCCCTGCATTGTGACATATTGGTTCATGTTGGAACAGGTAACCATAGCCAACCTTTGTAACAATGTGAGTGAGAAAGTTCAAGCCGATGCGGAGCAGTATAACGAACAAAGGATCACTTTGGAATAACCCACACTTAAAGCTAACTTGTGAGTGCTGAGCTGGCTTTTAGAGGGGTCTTCTAAAATCACACTGAGGTTTTAATGAAGGCTCTGTATCCTGTAATATGTAAGAATTGTAAGCCCTTGAAAATCCATTTGTGTGGCATTGAATCATTTTATTCTTGTGGTCAATTCAAGCTGTTCATGGGTTCATACGCCTGGTCTTGTATTCCTTAGGTGACTGTTTTGTCAACCAAAGGCTGATGCTTTGTGCTATGTATGTTTTGTATTTCATGTGTGCAAAGCACATGTGTTATTGTGCTTATTATGTTTATATTCTAGAATGCACCGCTCAGGGTGGCTGCATGTTGGAGCAGCTCTGTTACCTTCATTCTGAGTTATTGCTTTTGAAAACTTTAATTCCTATTTTTTCTGGATGTAAATTGCTTTTTTCTGATTATTTCCTCTGGTATCGGATGCTGTGCAGCTGGAAGGATTTTTACTAAAACCTTTTTACATTGGGGCATTTGTTATGATGCGTAACCATGGCAACAAGGTGCTGTATTTAACAACCCGGAGCAGCTGATTAACATCTCAAAAGTTCAAATACCTCAATTACAGCCCCAAATCCAAAGTGAATTGAAAAGGAGGTGCCGTGGACAAAATCTCGTCAACCTGGCAGGAGAGCTTGGGTACCTGAGCTCTGAGATCCTGGAGCTGGTGGGAAACTTGGCTCGTGACAACAGGAGGACTGGGATCATCCCCCAGCACCTTCAGTTGTCTGTGTGTGGCGATGGGGAGCTTTCACGCAGCCCTGCTGCCCAGGAGCACAGAGAGGCCCGCCGGATCTGACAGCAAGCTAAATCTAGGTGGACGGATCGGTATCTGTGGTCAGATTCTTCTGATTTGCTGCAGGGAATACTTCCTGCCCACAGCTATCAGCATCTACACAACTCTTGAATGAAACCAGGATGATGAGCTACGACAACACAGTTTCTCTTTGGGATGAATAAAGCATTTTAGAATTGAATTGAATTGTATAATTTTACCTCAATACTAACTCAAAATTCTTCCAATGTATCATTTTCCTTGCCTGATTTGAGTTTGTATGTTTTTGTCTTTGTTAACATTTCCCTTCACACTCATATATTTTATATAAAAATAGGGATTTAGGCTGGCAACACCATTCCAAAAGGTATAAAAATACAAATTCAAATTGTGGCCTAAAATCCTTTTGTGTTGTTTTCCAGGGGATGTACAGTTGAGTAGCAATCAAATGCCAAGTGATGAAATTCTACCATAGCTTAATTGAACATGAAGATAAAAGCACAGGGCATTGCCAAGCTGAACGTGTCACGACAATACTGCAGCTTGTAAAATAAAGGCAATGAAAACAGACAATAAGTCGAAGGCTTAAATCATAAACCTCATTGTCATACCTAATCTCTAAATATGTGTGTACTGCCAGCCAGCATGCATGCCTCCATCTCTGCCTGTTTTTGTTTTCATGCCTCATGTCTCTTTACATGATGACCTTGATGACGATCTGAAGGGATGTTTTTAATTAATCACTGAGAGTCCATGAAAGATCCTAACTGTTCCACTTATTGTGAACCAACACACACAGAAAGCCTCAAATGCAAAATCAGCCCTCACTGATTTATAAAACAAGCATTTTTTTAACACAGTACAAGGAATGAGCAAGGCACACGTTTGTTGGACCATTAACAATGCAACATCAATGAGCATTTAACAAACATGGAAGCAGAACTAGTAAAGTCCTCACTGATATTGTGATATTGATATGAGCAACTGTGCTGTTTTTAGAGAGGGTACATATAATTTTAATCCTGGGAAACTGAGATTCTACCAAACAAGGTTTGAAATGGCACGTTATTTTTGTTAACATTGTTAGTTTTAGGGCTGCTATTTAAATCTAGGGAGAAAAATCATTTCTTACATCTTGTTTGATTTAGGTTGTCTGGTTCAGACAACCTCATCTAGCACCCTCATCTATGGTCATGAGCTTTGGGTTGTGACCGAAAGAACGAGATCTCGGATACAAGCGGCTGAAATGAGTTTTCTCCGCAGGGTGTCTGGACTCTCCCTTAGAGATAGGGTGAGAAGCTCAGTCATCCGGGAGGGACTCGGAGTAGAGCCGCTGCTTCTCCACATCGAGAGGAGCCAGTTGAGGTGGCTCGGGCATCTGGTTAGGATGCCTCCTGGACGCCTCCCTGGTGAGGTGTTCCGGGCATGTCCCACCGGGAGGAGACCCAGAGGAAGACCCAGGACACGCTGGAGGGACTATGTTTCTCGGCTGGCCTGGGAACGCCTTGGGATTCCCCCAGAGGAGCTGCTCCAAGTGGCTGGGGAGAGGGAAGTCTGGGCCTCCCTACTTAGGCTGCTACCCCCGCGACCCGACCCCGGATAAGCGGAAGAAAATGGAAATGGATGGTTCAGACAAAAAAAAAAGTCACATTTTTCCACACCTGAAGTTTTTTATTGCCCACATCTGAAAGGCAAAAGGCGGGTGATTCCATTTTATTTTAATGTTGTTGTTGTTGTTGTTGTTGTTGTCATTGTTGTTGTTGTTGTTGTTGTCATTGTTGTTGTTGTTGTTGTCATTGTTGGGGCGGCCATGGCGTAGTGGTAATGACAGCCGTCCCCCGATAGGAAGGTTGGAGTTTCGAATCCCGGTTCCCCACACCATGTGTCGTTGTGTCCCTGGGCAAGACACTTAACCCCAAGTTGCTCCTGGTAGGACTGGATGGCGCCTTGCATGGCAGTCTGCCGCTACCGGTGTATGAATTTGTGTATGAATGGGTGGATGGTTGGTATTGTAAAGCGCTTTGGGGCCCCTCATAGGGGGCTGGAAAGCGCTATATAAATAAGCTCCATTTACCATTTGTTGTTGGTGTTTGTTTTTTTGTTTTTTTTGTGTGTGTGTGTGTCTACCTGATTTTTTTTATGAATTAAATACTGTACTGGTTATAATCACCTACTTTGTCATGACTTTTCAATTAATGTATTTACATTGCTCCAAGTCACAACAGAAGTCATCTTAGGTCACTGAACAGAAACATTCACATATAAAATAATACTTTAATATTATTTTTCTAAGGGGCAGACTGCTTTGAGTTTAACTCCATCACAGAACTATTGCATTTGTTGTTGGATGTAACTGGGACCCTGTGTACATAATCTCGTTTTCATCACATGTACCACATGCGGTGCAAATGACAATAAAGACTCTCTGACTCTCTGAACTCTCATTTTGAGCAAGCATGAAGGCAACAATGGAAAAGAAAAACTCCCTAATGAGGAAGAAACCTTTAACAGAACCAGTTTCAGGACAAGCGGCCATCTGCTTCGACTGGCTGGGTTTGAGAAGAACAGATACACAATGGCAGGTCAAGAATCACATTAGGATAGAAATAGTATCAAATGAAAACTATTCAATTTTAACACACTGATGCATGCTCAATAATCCAGGTAGAAAAATCTAAAAAAAAGCTAAGTCTGGTCCTCTGGACATTCAAAAAACAAAGCAAAACAAAAAAGTAGAAACATTTTGTCTTTCGTCCGAGAGACTTCCTGAGTCTGAGGAAGTATTTCGGATGAAAGACAAAATGTTTCTACTTTTTTCTTTTGTTTTGTTTTTTGAATGTCCAGAGGACCAGACTTAGCTTTTTTAGATATTAAATTTTAACAATTCATTTTAAGAAATGAGGTCAATTCGTCCTCTAGAAATCTAAGCCTATGGCAGCATAACAAGCCAACCATAACTATAGGATTTATCAAAAATGAACGTCTTGAATCCAGTCTTAAAACTGGACAATGTGTCAGCCTCATGGACAGAAACTGGACGTTGGTTCCACTAGAGAGGAGCCTGATAACTGAAATATCTTCCTCCCATTCTGCTTTTGGAAACTCTAGGAACCGCAATTAAGCCTGCAGTCTGAGAGCGAAGCACTCTGTTAGGAAAATATGGAACACTACAATCTCAAATATAAGATGGAGCTAGGTTGTTGAGAGCTTTGTAGAAGTAAGATTTTGAAATTAATTCTGGATTTGACAGGGAGCCAGTGGAGAGAAGCTAAAACTGGAGCGATATGAGCTCTCCTACTAACTCCAGTTAAGTCTCTGACAGCAGCATTTTGGATTAACTGAAGACTTTTTATAGAAGTATTTGGACACCTAGATAATAAACCATTGAAACAGTCCAGTCTAGACATGACAAATGCATGAACCTGTTTTTCTGCATAATTTTTAGATAAGATGTTTCTAATTTTGGAAACTTTAGGACTAGTAGTCCTTATGGGCACCAAAGTGCAGTCCTTCTATGCAGGAACCTCAATTTAGGGTTAGTGGTTCATTTAGGACTAAGGAGTGAAATAAGTTGGGGTTTGGCTACAGTGATGAATGGAAGTTATTACAAAAAAATAAGGCTATAAATACAAACTTGTGTGTTTGTCTGTTAGCAAAATGAACCACTGGTTAAATGTTTTTGTCTGTCTCAATGTAATCAGTAGATGAACAACTACCGTATTCTCCGGCGTATAAGTCGCACCTTTTTGCCTACATTTCTAAGCCCTGCGACTTATAGGCCGGTGCGACTTATACGTCGATTTTTCCAATATTTTGGTCATAATTTGACTTTGGTCAAAAACTCCAAAAATGGTGCAGTACCAGTTTCGGCCGCTATGGGCGCTAAGAAACCCTTTACAGTACCTACACTGTTGACATCTGCCTGGTCCAAAAATGGTGCAGTGACACAGAAGATGAAGACTTCAATGGTTTTGAATAAATAAATAAAAACCATAAAATAAATACAGTATCTGTTTCTGTCATCATTTTAAACTGAGACACGTTTTTTACTGTAATGTCAGCTAATAAAAATATATTTTTATGTGTTTATCTTTAAAGATAAATGATGAAAGACACAAAATATACAAAAATTATGTTCATTTATTAATGAAAAGTTCAACTAAGACACATCAAACAAAATACTGTAGTTTTTATGTGATAATCTTGTCAAAAGTCCTTCCAAACAATTTGGCAGCCAGTCCATTTTGGGCAAAACACCAGTTCACGTGAGGTGCGACCTATAGGCCGGTGCGACTTATACGTTGATTTTTCCATTTAATTGGGCATAATTAGGTTGGTGCGACTTATACTCCGGTGCGACTTATACGCCGACGAATACGGTAATTACCTTTTTAGAGTTTACTTGCTTCAAGATAGTAAACTTAAACAAAACTGGCTAAAATTCAGTCAGTTCTACAGATATGCAGCTCAGCTTTGGTGTAGTAGTAGAAGAGAGCTATTTTCAACACATACTCTGAGGGAAAACAGATTGTGAGAGTTTTTTTCTTAAAGCATTATCCTTGACTGTTGGAGTCAAACCTGTTTTTCTGTTCGCAAAATATACCTGACTGAAAAGCTGCACTCATATGTGTCACCAGTGGTGGGCCTCGACCGCTTAGGAGCGCTAATGCGCTAATCCGCTTATAGCGTAGCTAAATAATCTGTTAGCTTTACAGTGGATTAACTAACTTTTATAATTCATACGCGGATTTGCGCTATTTTTATTTAAAATGCAGTACCGCTAATAACTAATTATCTATCAGTAAAACCGAAAAAAACTTATTTACAGGCCCGGACGACTGCTAACAGACCATATCCTGTCAGCGCCGGATGTGGTCCGTGACAAAAAAGCGTCCCCTCAGTCTCTTTACTAGAGCGAGCGCTCTCAGTTAGCAGCCAGTGTGTTACTCTGCAGCCTTATTGCTTGTTTTCGAAGAGTCAGACGAAGAGTTTTTAACATGGAGGGTGAACTTATGGATGTTTCTCAGCGGCCTACGCGACGCGTCTGGATTTTTAAAAGTATTTCTCCACTGCCCTCTTCAAAATGGCGGCCGCGACGGCCACAGAAGATAAGGACTTTCCATGAAAACACGGTAAAAACAATTATTTCTTTGCTGAGAAAAAATATATTTCTTATCTGACTTTATAGCACAAGGTTTTTCTGAGCTTAACCGGTTCAAATGGTCAAATCTGCTGGATTAAAAAAAATTTCGCCATTTGTCCTCTTCAAAATGGCGGCCGCCATTTTGAAGAGGGCAACTGGCGAAATAATTTTTTTGACCATTTGAACCGGTTAAGCTCAGAAAAACCTTGTGCTATAAAGTCAGTGACTTTATAGCACAAGGTTTTTCTGAGCTTAACCGGTTCAAATGGTCAAATCTGTTGGATTAAAAAAAATATTTCGCCAGTTGCCCTCTTCAAAATGGTGGTTAGCGTGTGAATAATGAATAAATAAGTTTGTTCTCTGATCAGTGTGTGTGATTTTCCAGTCTGTCACTACCGGGGAGTTATGAAATAAGAAGTTGAAACTGGGCTGATTTCATCACTACAGAAACAGTCAGTTTAATCTCCTAATTTCATCACTATAGGCATCTTTGGAATTTTGTTATTCATCACTATAGGCATCTTTGGAATTTTGTTATGAGAAGTTGAAACTGGGCTGATTCCATCATAGGAACAGTCAGTTTCATCTCCTGAGTTCATCACATAGGCATCTCTGGAACTTTGTTGCTTTGGATAAAGTATTACTTGTGGAAAGAACCCGGCCAACTCTGTTTCGCAAGTGATTCTTGTCTAAAGGAATAAAAAGAAACGAGCTGAGCTCCCAGAGTTAGTTAGAGTCGGACGGGGATGTGCAATCGCTCGGATTTATCTTAATGCTCGCTCTGCCTATGATTGACGAACGGCTCTCTCACTTTGATGTCAAACGGTAAGAGTATCTGTTTATGCATTAATACTTGTATGTATGTATGTTACTTGTTTGTTTTCTGGTTTGTTTTCTATTTAATATTCTATGGTTAAAATAAAGAACATTTGTCTTTAAACAAGAAATAGTTTCCAGTGTAAAGTCTCTTGAGCTGTGATATTCTTTTGAGGATAATTGCCGATCTCTCTCTCGATCCTGCATAAATAATATTTCATAAAACATTTATGAATAAAAATTCATAAAATATTTGTAAAATAATATTTCATAAAACATTTTGGCGTTGCTGGAAGGATTGAAAAGAGAGACTACATAATGCTCAAAAGAATGTTCAAGAGAAAATCAGCAAAGGGAGATGAGAGACAGGACAGGACTGAAATACTACCAGGATGGGAAATACCCTGTTATCAGTCCATAGCATTGTGCCTGAGAGATGGAGCAGGACGTTGCGAGTCTTGGGAGGGGTCTCTACGAGATGGAGACCCTGAGACTTTGCTAGAAGTTCTACGAGCAGTAGACGTGAAAATAAAAACGCCAGTAGACGGACTGCAACGGCGTTTGTGGGTTTGTGCCACTGCCTGGAAGAGGCAGAATGAAGTAAGTTTGAAACAGAAAAAGGCACTTGAAGAAGCCGAGTTGACCTCTTCATTACAGCGTCAGCATGTGCAGTTGTTAACTACACAGCTAGAAAATATGGCCCGGATTGCTGAGGAAGCAGTGGCTCAGGTGTCCATGTTAAAAAGAGAAAAAAAGAGGAAGACGAAACGGTCTGTATCACCCAAAAGAGTACGGGCTTTTGTAGCTGGGTTAGGTACGGGTTGGAATCCCTCTAACTGGAACGGAAATTTGTGGGGAGATAATTTAAGTGATGAAGAAGAGGAAGAGTCCACTACCTCATTACGCCCCTTATCCCGCAGCAAAAGTGTAAAGCCGGTGCAACGAAGGAGGCAGGAACAGATAGTGAGACCAGATGTTTTACAAGCAAGAGTAGACGCAGATGGTCACTTTGTTTATGAGAATGGTGTACAAGTTATGGATGCTGTTCCACAGGATCAACCGCAGCCTGAGCTTAGAATGATAACTGAAGATTACACTCAGGAGGAGGTAGCTTACTTGTCCAGGAGGCTCCGTCAGCAGCCAGGAGAACATACAGATGTGTGGTTATCAAGATTAGCTGAAGAAGGAGCAGGTCAGGTTCACATAGATGCCCGAGATGGGCTGTCATTTGCTGGGTTGTCCACAGAAACCACAGTGAATGCTGATTTCCGCAGAGAAGTGAGAGATTTAGGGAATTATTCTAGATCTCTATTTGATGTTTATGCTGAGGCTGTTCACCAGGTTTATCCAGCTTTCACTGACTGGCCAGAGATAACAGGACAGTGGGTCACGCTTCGGGAGTGTGTACAGAGATTGGTTCGATTGTGTGTAAGGGATGCTTTAACTGTTGCTGCTGTGGATCAGTACCAGCTGTTACCTATTCCAAAGGCTGTGAGGGATCAGCTGATAAGGACAGCCCCTGTACACTATCGCGCCGCAATCTTGACAGTAATGCTTGGTGCAACAGAGGTTTCTATGTCTGAGATTCGTAGTCGAATCATGGAGTTAGGAACATTGGGAGATTGGAGTACAGAAAGAGTAGAAAACCAGGAAAATAGTTTTCAACATGTGGGTCATGGGCCAGAAAGGGATGCTCGAAGTAATGCACAGGGACCAACTCGTTCTGCTTTATGGAAAGTTTTAATACAGTCTGGGGTCCCAATGTCTGAAATAGACGGATTACCAACAGAAGAGTTGAGAGAACGATGCCAGGAAGAGGCATTAAAAGTCCGGTGTGCCAGATTCAATGTTGAACATTTGACCCAGGCAGGTGTGTTTCAAACTCCTATTGTTCCTTCTGCACCTCTGTTTAAACCTGAACAGACGGTCAGGAACAAAAATAAGACCACCAGAGTGGCAAAGGTCTCCTCTGATTCTGAGTTTTCAGAGGACAATGAAGCAGTGAGGATGCGAGTTGTGAAACAGGAAAAGGGAAAAAGAAGGGAGAAAAACAGAAAGTCCTCTGACTCCGAGTCTTCAGAGAACAATGAAGCAGTAAGAATGCGCGTTGTGAAACAGAAAAAGGAAAAAAAGGTGAAAAACAGAACGTCACAGCTGTACCCTGATCTGTCAGACCTGCATAGCAGGTATGACACTCCATTTAAAACAGGGAAATTTTGAGTTTGGGGTAGAGAGACCCCTACAGGTCAGATCAGTTTTGGTGGGGAAAGTAAAAATGAAACCTTTTATCTATGAAAAAACTAATCCTTGTCATTCTATCTGTCAACAAGCATTGTGTTCCTTCACAGCCTGGTGTTTTCTTGGCATCTGCTGGTGGGAGGATCAGAAGCGCGCAGAGGACGGCATGGCCAAACCTGGAAAGTGCCATGAGGGTGGAATCTCATGGGTTATCACGTTGTTTGTCGTCAGTGCCATGGTGCTGCAGAGGACGGCATGGCCAAACCAGGAAAGTGCCATGAGGGTGGAATCTCATGGGTTATCACGTTGTTTGTCGTCGGTGCCATGGTGCTGCAGAAGACGGCATGGCCAAACCCAGAGAGTGCCATGAAGGTGGTATCTCATGGGTTATCACGTTCTTTGTCATCGGTACCAGGGTGCTGCTAGGCGACCTCTCCTCCGCAACACCGGAATGTGTCCTGGAGGAGAAAAAGGGAGCCTTGCCGACTACTATGAAAACAGAAGAACTGTGTCATGAAACAAGATAACTTTGGACGTCCTACGAATCAGTCATGCGTAATGGCAAGTGTGAGCAGTCATTGTACTTTCTACGCATGCAGGAAGTGTTTCAACGGACATGACATTCCAGAGAATGGTAACCACTCATAACCATGGGTGAAGAAGATTGTGGAACATTTCTGACGCTCGTTTGATTTAAGATTGTTGTTTTTTTGTTTGTTGTTGTTGTTGTTTGTTTTTTTGGGTTGTTGAACTGATCAGAGACCAGAAGGTGGAGTGAATAATGAATAAATAAGTTTGTTCTCTGATCAGTGTGTGTGATTTTCCAGTCTGTCACTACCGGGGAGTTATGAAATAAGAAGTTGAAACTGGGCTGATTTCATCACTACAGAAACAGTCAGTTTCATCTCCTAATTTCATCACTATAGGCATCTTTGGAATTTTGTTATTCATCACTATAGGCATCTTTGGAATTTTGTTATGAGAAGTTGAAACTGGGCTGATTCCATCATAGGAACAGTCAGTTTCATCTCCTGAGTTCATCACATAGGCATCTCTGGAACTTTGTTGCTTTGGATAAAGTATTACTTGTGGAAAGAACCCGGCCAACTCTGTTTCGCAAGTGATTCTTGTCTAAAGGAATAAAAAGAAACGAGCTGAGCTCCCAGAGTTAGTTAGAGTCGGACGGGGATGTGCAATCGCTCGGATTTATCTTAATGCTCGCTCTGCCTATGATTGACGAACGGCTCTCTCACTTTGATGTCAAACGGTAAGAGTATCTGTTTATGCATTAATACTTGTATGTATGTATGTTACTTGTTTGTTTTCTGGTTTGTTTTCTATTTAATATTCTATGGTTAAAATAAAGAACATTTGTCTTTAAACAAGAAATTGTTTCCAGTGTAAAGTCTCTTGAGCTGTGATATTCTTTTGAGGATAATTGCCGATCTCTCTCTCGATCCTGCATAAATAATATTTCATAAAACATTTATGAATAAAAATTCATAAATTATTTGTAAAATAATATTTCATAAAACAGTGTGTTAGCATTAGCGTCCGCTAGCATTGGTAATACATAAGTGCTTTTGAAAATGTGGACCTAAATAAATCAATAAGTGCTTTAGAAATAGCGGAACTAATTTTAGGATTAGCTCTGTCCAGCACTGTGTGTCACACCCAAGGCCCGGGGGACAAATATGGCTCTTGCTGACATCTTATCTGGCCTCCAAGATGATATTTTAAATGTAAAATACTTTTATCTCTTAAAATTGTTTTCAGTACTCGTTGATTATGTCAAAAGACTTCCGGTAAGATGGCGACCCTGTACACAGCTTGAAATCCACCTCTGCTGACGGTGTTCGGATTGTTTGTGTTTTTTTTTTTCATTTTTCATCTGCGACATAAATGCATACTGGTGTATGATCGACAACAGCTTATGGATCTTCAATTTTCTGCCTCCAATGTTGCTCTTATGGATCAATATAAGTGTAACGCTGGAACCCCCTTCTTCTTCCGCTGATGGTGGACATGCCTGTTTACCTACGCTGCGCCCCTCATCTGCCTGCCCAGAGATATAGCTCCAGACAACGGGGAAAACGTGCTGGCCAGCTGGTGAGGCTTAAAGCCCTGTGGCCTGCATCTTCCTCTCCAGCTGGTGGTCATGGTTTCTATCGCCAGCTTCCTACACGCTCGGACCAGGTAAACAATGGGAGTTGTCGTTGGGGTGGCTCACTGCCCAACCCGGTGGGGCTGTTATTGAAAATCGGCAGCCGCTGATGCGTGCTCACTCCACCGCTGCTAGGTCCACCTTGGATAATATTAAGATGTGTGTGGTCAATGCAAGATCTGTCACCAACAAAACTTTCATCCTCAGGAATTACTTCCAAGAGTAAGGATTGGACTTTTTCTTTGTCATAGAATCTTGGATGTCGCCAGGTGTGTCCAGCAACTTGACAAAATTGTTGCCACTGGACTGTCTGTATTTTAGCGTCCTGCGGCCATCAGGCCAGTGTGTCAGTAGATTATTAACAGTATTCAAATTAACATTT
>JBBPBX010010881.1:20532-57029 GCA_038048925.1 Garcialebias charrua | reverse complement strand
GTATGAGGTCTGTAGTAAAGATAAAAGGGATGGAGCAACCGAAGAGGGTTGTGTACGGAAGCTCAGTGGTGACACTTGAAGCAGCCGACGAGGGTTGCATACGGAAGCTTGGAGATGCCACTTGGGCCGGTGTTTAATTTGTTTTATGATATTTTGCGTCGCATTTCTTTACATTTTTATGGTGAATCATTATTTTGGGGAGACGGGATCCCAATTATTTGTCCTCGTTTCTTTTGTCTGTTCATGTCAATTAATGTCAAAGGGGGGTGTCTTTATATATATATGTCCATTTTCTGTGTTTTTGATTGTCATTAATTGTTTGTGTCGACTCAGAGAGAGTGAAGTGAGTGTGAAGACGTGAAGTTTTCTTTTTCCAGTGGTGAATGGTGCTGCTATATTTTGCATGACTGACGGAGGGCGCTGTTGTAGAACAGTGGGGCAAGTCTGATGTTCCACAGGCTTGGCCCTGTAGTTCTAATGCACAGCTCATCTGTGGATGCTTGTGAAATAAAGATTTTGGGTGAATGTTTTGAGAGGCAATTTATGGCACACATGCAAAATAAAATAAAAAATAAGAATAAAAATGCAGGAACAAGGAAACATTTTTTGAGCTATTGCTTAGGATCCGAGCAAATATCAGACTTTTACCAACGATAGAAACAGAGAGGGATAACAATTGGAGCGAACCTGCATCAAAAATTGTTGAGAAAGCAAACGAATCAACAGAAATTTAACTAATTTAGTCCTAACCAGATTTAAACAAGACAAACAAAAGATAGCTCATTGTAAAACGGTCGCAGACTATCAACAGTTAATTAATAATTATGATGAACAGCTAAAACCAGATTCCAACTAGAAGAATTGTTCTTAATTGCGGCCACTGAACAGAAATTAGGGGACACAGAGAACTGTTCAATTTAAAATAAAATTCAGAGCAACAGGTGGCAGGAAGAAGAGCAGTCAAACAGCGCCACCTACAGGAGGTTGAAGCAAATTGCAGAAACTGAAGGAGGAAAAAGCCAGAAAAAGGTGGAATGATATGAAAAGGTTCATATTGGAAGAGAGGGGCAGGAAGGCCACTCAGAGGTTGTGGAAATACCAGAGAGTCGATCAGGCAGGTGAGGTGAAAATTATTTAGAAATCAGCCACAGAGCGAAAAGCTTACTTTGAGAAGCTTCAGAGCATCAATTAGATGGACACGGGAGTTCTAGTGAAAAATCTACAATCAATCAATTAATCAATCACCTTTATTTAACCAGGTAGAGCCCGTTGAGACAGAGATTTAGTTTACAAGCGTGACCTGGTCAAGTGATCAGCAGCACACGTCACATTGGCAATAGGCATTTGCAATTATCAAAGGAAAATAAAGAAAACTACAATCACAGTAAACAGATGTTGACATTTAAAAACCAACAGGATATGACAGATTTCTATATACATTATATACAAAACAAGCAGACAGACCTCGGTTGAGTAAATAAAGTTAAGAAAAATCAACAAGGACATGTAGATTGGACAGTCAGATTGGATTAGATAGTCGTGGGTCAAGGTTAAATTCATTTTCAATTTCTGGGAAGAACTTTTTGTAAAAAATTTCTGCTTTTGACTTTAGATAAGGGAAAGGAAAAACGTTGTGCAGACCAGATCCGACGAGATGTGTTCTGGGAGACAAATGCCGAGAAGATTTCACTGTTGAGTTTTCATATAGTGATGTTATTGGCGTTATTATTAGACAAATTACTCGCATTTCTTTTTCAGCTTACAGCATGACAGCTCGTGCGGGAAGGGGTGCATCAGACAGACAGACCTATTTTCTTACAGAACACATAATTGTAATTTGCCATGAGCTAGGATTCAACCAAAATGCATTATACTTTTGCGTTTGCCCGGGGATTGGGGTAACAGTGGTGGCTCGATTGGATTTGAATGCATAAAGCTGACGTCTACATGGTTCATTTTGACTCTGAGAGCGACAGCTGCCAGAAAGCGAGAGCAAGACCTCTCACTCATGAATGGACACAGAACAAGGACAGTTTAAGGGAGAAAAACCAAAGAACTGTCATTCTAACACCAAAATGTCCATGAACTTCCTCAGCCATAGTTCAAGGCAACGACCTGAACAAAAAGAACAGTCCAAGACGCAAACAGATGTCAAAGTCAGCAAACACAACGTGAAATCAAGTGAAGTCAGGATTTGGGGCATCCTGCAGAGAAAGCCACCAGCGATAAGTGGCGGGCACTGAAGCTGACCTGAGCTGGACAATGGACAAGCTCACACGACCAGAGCATGAGCAAGTGGAACAGCTGTCAGGAGTCACTCATTCCAGCAGCAAACCCGTGAAGGCGTCGGCCTCCCATTTGAATCGGTGGGGTTACACTGGGGCCTCAGTCTCAGGGTCCAAACGTAAAGTGCATTATTTAATGATGGCACATAGAACAGGCCGCAGCAGGTCACATAATTATTAGGTTAATACTGATTTGGAGCTCTGTTTGTCTGCTCCTCCCGGTTCCAGAGGGCTCTTAAACAAAATAACAAGGCTCTCATCCCGAGGGCCACAGCAAAATGAGTTTGTGAATATTTTCACAGGTAAAATTGGTGTCACCACAATTATTCATATTGGGTGTTAAAGGTTAGATAAATGACGGCAGTTCTCCTTGGGGGAACGCGTTTCTGGGAGTCTGGTGTGCACAACAGATTCGTTAAAATTTAGGATTATAGCTATGCCGCAGGAATTGGATCATTAATCAGTGCAGATAAGATCAATAAAGTAAGAACAGGCTTTCAAAGGTGAGGAGAGCACATGAACAAATACAGGAAATTTCAGTGGTGGTCAGGTGAGGATAGTTGTTTCTGTGGGCAAATAAGCGGAGCATCGTGAGTGCTGGTTTGGCAGAAGGCGGCAGTCAGATCAGTGTTTTGACACACTGGTAGGCCTGAAGCGAAAAGGAGAACACAGTCAGCGCAGAGGGCAAAAGGCAAGGCTCTGTGTGAACTTTGGGTGCAGCACTAACTAAGCTCGTTCAGTGGACTAGAGAGGGTTTTTGAACAGCAAAGGGAGACAAAAGGAAGCAGACGTGCGATATGGTTACACAGCTTTGACAAAACCAACACACAGACCATAAATAAACATCAAGAATGAAACTGTCAAGCTGATTTGGAAGCAAAAAGAGCATCGGGATACATCAATTGGAGTCAGATGGTGATGGTCACTTCAGAAGAAGAGAGGGCCATGAGATGGGAGGAGGCCTTTGTGGCTCGCTGTCAACAGGGGCGGCTCCTCAGTGAAGAGAAAGCAGTGTGGCTGGACCATCCAGAACATGGAAGAGAAGAAGATTTTGAGGAGCAGCAACTCGCGCGTGTGGAGCACACCAGCTGAAGGGGATTTCAGCTGGTGACACACACACATTTAAATTTTCTGATCAGAACATTACGCCGTGCATTCATTGTGTGAGCCTCAACAGACGAGGAGGTCGCGCGAACTAGGAATTTTCGACCGTGATGACACCGGGTCATGAGATAATAATTGGTTGTACAGACATGCTCGAACCGGTAAAAGGGGTTCAGAAATTTATGGTTGGTGTGCCGCGCTCACCGGCTGACTAGGGGCATAAAAAAAAATCAGAAGGGAAGACAACAAACCGGTCCTAAAACTTTTAATAAATTATTACATTACATGTCATGGTTTTCTTGTAAAAATTAGATCAGATAATGGTACACATTTTAGCAATGCAAATCTAGGGAATGTTAGATATACTTAGGCCTCAACATGTTAGTATACTTTTGAAAAATTGGCTGTAATCTGTGCACAGACTAAAATTAATTGATTTGGGGCTTTACAAAATGGCCGTTAGGGCTGAGGTCATCTGTAGATAGGGGGTAAGGGTTGTTGTAATGTCGCATATAATGTATTTTGAGAGACTAATAGTTGTTTGTCCAGCTTCCATCTACAGAGATTTGAATCCGTTACACCTGAGAGTGCTAAGCCTGGACGTGGCCGGAGGGTCCACTGACACCTGGGGTGTTTCTCAGGGCCTCTAGAAGAGAGTGGCCTGAGCGAAAGGGGGAGTGCGCACAGCTGAGCAGTAGAGGCGCACATCACTAGCTCCTCGCCAGAGAGGGAGAGCCACAGCCAGAGAGGAGTCCGACAAAGGGGGCCTCGAAGGTCATCACATCGAGTGAAGCAGCTCGGTCGGAGCAGCACAGCTGAGAGGGTTGGTTTTGCACCTGGAGGGAGTGGTCCACAAGAGCGGTGGGCTGCCCGGCATCTTCATCCTTGAGATCGGGTTCGAGGAAGGTGTGGGTCTCATCTTTGCATCGTTTCTCATCTTTCCATCGTCTCACTTCCTCTGCCGTGGAAGTCATCTGTTCGTGAGGTGTTCTGGTTCGAGTGGTGGAGCTTCCTGAAAACACCTGTCTTCCTGGAGAGCATCTTTGTGCTTGCTTTTGCAAGGACACCAGAACGATAGGGAAACAGTTCCCCCTGGTGCCAGGCCTGTCTGCCTTGTTGCTTTGAGAGAAGAGCGCATGCTGCATGATTGCAGCTTAACAAGGCAAGCCACACCAACAGGAGCATAAAAGAGGGGGTCGACCATTCACTTTTGGGTTAGGGGCAGTGTTTGCCGCCAGGGGAACGGGGTATTGAACACAACCCACCTGGCATTAATCATCAGCAAATCTGCAGCCCAAGGAAAAGGGTGGTGACCTCTGAAGAATACATCTTTCAACAAACATCGGAACAGAACAGAAAACCAAGGGTTAAATCGACTCAGAAAGGCTGACAGAGTGTTTTGAATTTTACAGGTGTTTCTATTTTGCATTATTGAATCATCAATATTTCAAACTTTAAATTTTAAATCACACAGTTTAAAGGTCACACATTTAGGATTAGATATTTGATTTCACCTTTAATAGAACATTAATGACTATTTCTTATCTTAGAGTTGGTTTAGGTCAACAATTTGCTGCTACACTTTAACTTTTAACTTTTATCAATTAGACTTACTTATATCTAAAATTAGAATTCAACAGAACAACACATAATTTCCAGGTCTAACTTTCAAGGGTTTGGAGTTAAATTTTTCAATTTCAGCGTTCAATCATAAAATATTAGGGGTTTTTGACCACTTTCTTATTTCTGGTTCAAAATTCAATGGGTGAGTGATTTATTCATTTTGGGGATGTATTTTTTACAGGTGCGGTTCCAGTGATTTCCTATGTAAATAAAAAAGAAAGCGGGAAAAAGAAGATTTTGTAAACTGTGCATGCGTTTGATGGTTGGGTTTCATTGCTGCTTTTCCTGTGTATTTGCCTTTTCAGGTTCTGCAGGTTTAAATGAGGAGGGGGTAATTTGTGTTTCTGTTGTGTTTCATCACATTTCAGGGTTCAAAGTTTGACACTGTAGAGGATTTCAAACTAGATCGAGCAGGGCTGAGGGGCGGAAGAGGCTAATGGTGGCTGCAGGTGTGGGGTCATTGATTATCGTTTCCACCATTCTGTTGTTGGAGTATTTCTGTGTGATACCAGGTCATCCAAGCTGTCATCCCGTACCTCGGCAGAGGGGCAAGAGAGATGTCCTCATGCAGGGGGCATGGACGCAGGTACAGGAGGAGGGCCATCTATCGATGAATTTTTCTGAAGTCTTTCAGAGGAACTCTTGGTACAGGTATGCGCAGTTCTTGGCCAGAAGCCGCCACAGGTCTGAGTCTTACATCTGCACCCCACTTCCTGTCGAGGAATCACAGCGGCCATTGACGATTAAACCTCTTGACCGGATGTTGTCATTTTGTGTTCTGCAGATGAGCTCCAGAGGATTTTACATGGAGCACCTGCAATGTCAGCCTAAGTGGTGCAAATTGAGTACATTATCACACCCGATGGTGTTAGCTCAATTTGTAGAATGGCCATCCAGTGGACAGTTTCCTGTCTGTGTGCACCGCGTCCATCATCAGGACTCATATCAGGTGGTAGTCGGGTCACTCCCTGAGAAGAGGTGCCGAGCGGTGTACCATCCGGGCAGGGAGTTCAGGAGTGTGCCTGGCAGCAATGGTACGTATCCGGTTGAGGCCTTGGCCTGGCTGTGTGGTCATCAGGTATTACTGACCTTGCCAGCGAACTGGACTGGGTGCTGTGCACCAGTTGCGGTTACAGAGGGGTCGTACCTGGTGTCTTTGAGTAACGGTTCTCACTATGTGGGACGGTCAAAGACTTCTGACGTCAGTCAGCTCGAGTCTTCTTGGGGTTCAGAGGTCCCAGTGGAATGGAAGCGTAGCTTCTTCCCGGGATCGAAGGTCGGGGACCACCTGTTGCACATGGAATCTTTAGATTACCACTTTGGGATGTTCATTTATGAGTCGGTGCAGACGTTAGGGACCACCTCTGCAGAGCGGTGGGCCATGTATGTTGTGTCTTTACGTCATAGATTGCTGCTGGATTTGTTTAAGGCATCTGTTAATGGAGTGTGTGAGATGATTGATAATAACACCTGCTGTACCTTTATACCTGATGCGTCTGTTGCAGATCCGCAGGTCAGGGTGACAGCGGCCCTGCGCCATCTGAGAGAGCTTCAGGAGCATCAGACTGAGGAGGCGCACACAGGGCTGTGGCATGCACTGTCTTGGTTCACGAGAGGGTCATGGCAACAGGTGATTGGTCAAGCTCTTGGCCTTGCCACTAGCGATTCTGGTTCTGTTCTGCCTATTTATGGGGTGTGTTACACCTTGTGCATGGGCAAAGATCTCGAAGATGATTGCTTCCAGGGAGGTGGAGGATTATGGGACGGCGTTTCCCCTGGTGCAGGCGGGGTGCAGGCCATCGCCTGCCGCACAAACTCACCTGTATTTGGCAGAGAACAGATACCTGTAGTGGCGGGGGATGTGTGGTGATGGAATGGAGGGGCGTTGCTTTTGGGATAATCACATTAATTCTATGATGTCTTGTTGTTTTCCGGTGTCTTTCATGTTTCATTTTTGTTTTGAGGTGGGATGATGGCGTCGTAGTGATGATTGTATTATGATTTCGTAGATTAGGCTGGTATAGATACTGGCAGGGGTTTTATTCTTAGATAGATTAGTTGATTAATAATGGGGTCAGTTTGGGATGTGTATGGTGTGTTTGAGTGTTGATCTAGAGGGTTGATTTTGGGGTCAGAGACGCAGTTCTCTGCCGGATGAGAGGGTTCACAGGTATTTGGCCGAGTCCAGCTACCTGTGGAGTTGATGGGGGTCAGGCAGAGCTCTCCAAGGATGGGGTTAAAGGGATGGTTACATTTACCCTCTTGTGTCTTGATGGAGTGGTTTGTGGATTGTGATTGTTGTTTTGGTGTTGGGGTTATTGATTACCTTTGGAGTCAGATGGAGGTTGCATTAGATTTGGTTGATTTTTTGTTTTTGGGTGATTTTATTTGGTGTGGTGTTGGGATTGGGGTCCTCTTCAGGGGGCCCACCTGGAGTTCAGCTGTTGGTTTCGACCGATCTTTGATCGGTCGAGAGAGGGCGTGAAGAGAAATACACACGTTTAGAAGTTCTATATGTTAATCTCATTTGAATCGAATACACTACTGTATATGATTAATACACGGGTGCTCTATAATCAAGGTATTCACAACTGTTTTACATATGTTTATGCAATTAGACAACATTATAAGACATACTTTTAGATCTAACAAACAGGAGGTTCAGATGCAGATAACATGCTAAGCGGGCAGATGCCCTTTGTGCTTCTCTTGGCCTTCTGAGGAGATCAGAGCACACAGACACACAAACAACTAATGAATCACACTACTAAATAAGTAGGACTTATGAACCACACACATACTAGGATCTGGACATTAATTTACATTAATATCGCACACAGGACACATCTAATGGTACATTTCTAAAACTCTCTTACTGAGCAGATAAGCAGAACAAAGAACACAGTTTCTAGAGACTTTTGCACCAGCCATAAATCTCCAAGGTCGTAAAACAGATAAACAGGAGAGCTGCAGGACTCCGTATCAGTGCTTTAAGCCAATCAGAGACCAGAGAAGCTCAAAGCTGCATCTTTATACTCCAAAACATCTGAGATATCTTCAGCACTTTTTGAGGAACCTCGCCGAGGACAGGTCTGTCAAAAATGCTCACAATTCTATGTGCACAAAGAATTGCTTATTCATGATGTAACTCTGTTAACCTGTAAACCTGTGTTTCTGTCAATAAATCTTCATCATTTTCCTAAGAGAGACTGGTCATTCGAACACCTCATGAGAAATCCCTTCAACACCCTGCTGCCCCAGAAGACTCTGGAGACCACTGAGTGGTAAAACATCTGCAGTGTGGTCCTGCAGACGTTAAAGGACCACCAACATGATTTTTTTTACTATTCATAAAATTGCTCAAAATATATATATTTTATCATTTAAATATGTTCCTTTATGCAAACAAAATGATAAATCACTTTAATTTTGCTTTAAAAGTGATTTTGAACTTCAAGCCGTGTTTAATCATGGGAAATCTGATTACACCCGAACGCACCATCTGTGATGTCACACCGGGCAGAGCTCTGGGCTTGTCACAGTGCGCAGGTATGAGCAGCTCGACATGAAGGTAAGTCTGATACAGCATCAGACCTAAATTAGATCCTGTTGTTTCTTGTTCCATCACCCAAACTATTTTCTGCTTCCCAAAATGAAGACAAATAGCTCAAATCTTCACATAGATTGCTAAATTTGTCAGGTTTTAAATTGTCCGCTATTAAAGAGACCAGAGCCCTCTGCCCAGTGTTACATCACAGATGGTGCGTTTGTGTGTAATTGGATTTCCCATGATTAAACACGGCTTGAAGTTCAAAATCACTTTTAAAGCAAAATTAAAGTGATTTATCATTTTGTTTGCAAAAATGAACATATTTAAATGATAAAAGATATATATTTTGAACAATTTTATGAAAATTAAAAAGTCATGTCAGTGGGGCTTTAAAGGACCTGAGTTTCCTCAGACGAAAAAGGCGACTCTGCCCTAGAGGGTGTTGGTGTTAGCTGTCCAGTCCAGTTTGTTGTACAGGTGGACCCCCAGGTACTTGTAGCAGTCCACAGTGGGGGTGGGGGGGGGTGGTCTTCTTCCTGTATTCCACATGCAGCTCTTTAGTTTTTTCAACGTTGAGTTGCAGGTGGTTCTGTCCACCACACCTCTGTATTCAGCTCCCTGGTTACCAGTGATGCAGCCCACATTGTCAGAGTCATCCAAGAAGTTCTGCAGATGGAAGGATTGTGACCTGTACCTGAAGTCCGAGGTGTAGAGGGTGAACAGAAACGGTGAGAGGACCGTCCCCTGAGGCGCCCCCATGCAGCTCAGTGTGGTGTCCGAGGTGGTGTTCTGCAGCCTCACATGCTGTGGCCGACCAGTCTCTGGTCCAGGTGACCAGTGAGCGACATATAAGACAGAACCATGCACCAGCTCAAAAGGATTTTTAAAGTCCAGCCCACGTTAAAACTGATATGTTATTAGACCCTGTGGTCTTAGAAGAAATGCAAATTGTTGCATGCTTTGTATTTCACAAACTAACGTTATTTTGTGATTAGGGAGAACTGAGCCATTTTGTTCAGTCTCATGCAACGTTGTGAGCTCCTGTGAGATCTGTTAGAGCTCAAAGTGTGTGTTGAGGATGACTCAGGTACTGCCACATCAACTTTTAGCACAAAAACTAAAACTGGCTGAGTTACAGACATTTCTGTAGCTGTGGCTGCCATCTTGAGTTGGGTTAACTCCAAGGTGAATCAGTTGCAGATGTGCAGCCAATGATAACTTTCTAAGTGTTTACTTACAATCTGTCCAATGATTCATGAGATACTGTTTTAACAGACAAACATACACACACACACACACATGCACACATGCACTTACAAACAAAAGGACAAAAACAATAATGCCACTGTCCTTTGGCGTCAGGCAGTGGTGGAGAAAGTACTCAAACAGTGTACTTAAGTAAAAGTATAAATAAACATACAAAAATGTACTCTAGTAAAAGTAGAAGTACCATATTAATGTTTTTACTTAACTAAAAGTAAATAAGTATTTGCTTTTAAAAATACTTAAAGTATTAAAAGCAAAAGTACTTGCTGAACATATTACCTAATGCAATGAGCCACAATATCATTAAGTGTGTGTACTGTATGTATAGTTTCTGTAATGCATGAATAGTGTTGAGTCATTTTAATGAACAATGCTGCAGATAATACACGTTTTTATTGTGTGACACCGTTCACACTTGGGCTTGTGATTCTGTGCAGCAGTATTTCAGGGATGACGTAGAGTTAAATGTCATTAAGCAAAATAAGAAAGAGGAATGATTTTATCTTTGAAAATTTTTATTTACACAAAGTAAAACCAATGTGTCATTTTAACTGAAGTATAAACATTAAGTAAACGTTGTCTGCCTGGAAAAAGACCCATTAGACCTAACAAAGGAACATCTGATCATTTCAACTCCAGTTTGTCATCAACTCTAGTTAAAATACTGTCTAGTCAACCTTGTGATGGGTCAATAGTGAACAATATTTTAACTTCCTGACACCATTTTCAAAACTTGGACCCAAGTGTCGAGTCATTTGGTGGAATCATTGTGGGTGTGTTAGTGGTGCTGTGGGTGCACCCAGCTCAATGATGTACTAGAATATATGTCATGAGCCCAGTTTTTCTTCAGAGAGTCAGAGTTTCTTTACTTGTCATTCGCATCACATGTGGTACATGTAGTGGAATGGAATTATGGACTTTGTACACAGGGTCCCAGTTACGCAAATAGTAGCAAAAATATAAAGTGTAAAAAGAAACAGTAAATAAGGATCTTAGATATGAACTAAGATACATGCTAAAACAACGCCAAACAGTACGCTTAAAGATCTAAGATATATGTCAGTCACTAATAGTGAAAAACAATACACCAAACAACAGAAGCATGGTTCTCATAGGTTCTGTTCTTAAAGGTGGGTCTAACGTTACCTGCCCACTTTGCAGTGATTCAGTCAATGAACCAACTCCCCTCTCACCACTGGTTACTTTCAAACTAATGAACAAATGAATAACACACAATGTGGATGTAACGTGTAATGCATTATAGAAATGTAGTGTTTAACCAATGTTTAGCCATTTAGCTCAAGTAAAGTACAGATACATGAAAAATATACTTAAGTACAGTAACAAAGTATTTATACTTTGTTACATCCCACCACTGGCATCATATAATAACTACCACTAAAAGAGCCTGTTAAAAACACTGTTCAATAACGTTCAGTCTGAATTGTTTGTGCAAGCAGAATAAAAGTCTCCAGTTTTAGAAATGATTCAGCATGTGAGAACATACATCCTCTTCCCAGCTCTTTGTTTGGAATGGGAGTTAAATGGCCTCAGCCTACAAAAACAGCAACTCCTGAATCATGCCTGCCGAATTCTGCTCACGGTCACGGATAATGACTTCACCAGAGCTGAAGGGAAAAAACAACTTTCACCCAACACCGTTCAGCCGAGGCAAACACGAGCTGCAGCTCAAGTCAGTGCACGCCGGAACATACAGAGACTCTCGTAAAATCCATAAGACCAAAGCTAAAGCGTAAAACAGATGCATCCATCCTGAAAAAATGTCTGAGATCACACTTTGTGTTGAATGAGGAAAAAAAAAAGATTTTTTTTCCAAATGTGCAAAGAATTAGGATAAACATGCCATCAGTAAATTATAACAAGATCTAAAACCATACAGAATGCACAACATACACACCATCAACTCACATGTTTTAAATGTTACCATTGGTATTCCTTTATCCACGTCAGATGCATCTTTCTTGGTTTTCTTCACCCTTCCTTTCCTGCTGTTCATGAGATCTTATTTAAATTAAAGACAAAATCCAGTCTCAACGTGAAAACAATCCTACTAGCACAACAACAACAACCCGGCATGTCTTCTCCACCCAGCAGCTTCTGTCCCTTTGCACCAGCTCAGGTGCCGCAGGCTGCAACTACCGCATTAGCTGAGGAGTCCTCTACAGGAAAATGTCAGTGCAGCTGCAGAGAGCTGCCAGTTGCACACTGAAGAGGCTGTTCAAGCGTTACAGTCACGCACACACACACATACACACACGCACACACACAGTCCAATAGGAAGCAAAAGGAATCCCACAGAAAACTCTTTGTGGGGGTCTGGGCATGATGCCCTGCAGAACTCTGGCCAAAGGATGAATAAATGATATAAAAAGCACCAATCCTCACATGCACGGGAAGTTGAAGTTCATGAATGATCTGTTCAGAAACAGAAAGGACTAAACAGCAACTCAAACACAAACAAGCCGGACTCGTTCAAGTCAGAGGTGACGGGGCTTTCTCTTTTGCAGGTCCGAGACTGTGGAATGAGTTGCCACTGAGTGTCAGGCAGTCTCCCACTCACAGTCTTTAGGTCTCGCTTGAAAACCCACTTCTATTCTCTTGCCTTTAACACGGTGTGATTTGTTTTGATCCTCTCTGTACTATACATTTTTGACCATTTTAGTTAGTTTCTGTTGTTATTTGTATCTACAGGGGTTCCCCAACTTACGAGCGCATCAACATACGAGGTTCCGGATTTGCGAGCTCACTAACGAGCAGTAAATTTGTACAGAACATACAGAAAATACAGCACTGGTATGTGTTT
Organism: Garcialebias charrua; assembly: GCA_038048925.1. NCBI lineage: Eukaryota > Metazoa > Chordata > Actinopteri > Cyprinodontiformes > Rivulidae > Garcialebias > Garcialebias charrua. Next base: position 44,377 of record JBBPBX010010881.1, on the reverse strand, counting down.
TTAGATGAAAGTGTGTTAGCTAACCATTTGGAAACAAGTTTCTGAGCATGTTTATGAACTAGTATGAACGTTTGTGATGAAAAACGAGTGTTCGTAGTAGTTCTAGCATAAATTTTCCGACTTACGACCGAAAATCCGGACTTACGAACGACACGTGTTTCGGGTTCCGACATACGAGATTTCATCTTACGAGCACCTCGCAGGAACGGAACTCGCTCGTAAGTCGGGGACCCCCTGTATATTTTTATTTGATGTTTTCCTGTCTGCTATGCTTGTTTGTTTCTATTGTACAGCACTTTGGTTGGCCTTGTGTCTGTTTAAGTGCTCTATAAATAAATTGGTGTGGTATGGTCTTACCGTCCCACTCTCTCCAGGAGTGTTTGTGACCTGCAGGACTGAAGGGAAACGAGGAGCCCAGTCCAGAGATGTCCAAGTTCTGAATCAGATGACTGAGGCGGTTCATGATCTGGTAGGATGCCTCCCCACCCTCCCGCAGGAACTCGTGAAGGGACATGCAAGCCGGCTGCTGGTCTCAGTCTCAAACCGTCGTCCAGGGAGTCGACCTCCTCCTGCACAACCCAGCAGACGCCAAAACACAGCTTCCAGACGCAGACATGAGACACAATCGTCTCTGTGCAGAGTCACTGTGGATCACAAGCTCTCACGCACGTCCAGTGAAGCCACCTCTGCTCTGATACATGCACAACAAGACCTGCGTCCTCTGCGGTGCCACATTGGGGAGTCGAAGAATCAGGACTGAGGCGAGTCTCTGACACAGAACAGGTGAGCCTCGCTCTGCCGGTGCACACGTGCACCACTGCAGGTGTAACTGTTAACACTTCAGAGCAGCAAAGGTTTCACAGTAAGTGGACACAGAGGGAGGGTGGAGCGCGACAGAAGCTGAGGGCAGCCGGTGGAACACAAATCCCCTTCTGCTTCTCAGGCTAATTATATTCCTCCACTCCTGAACTAATCTGTCTTTTCTTTCACTCTTTGAATCTTTGATTCTTTCAGGCCGTTCGTTTCTGCTCAACCAGGAGACGAGGCCACAAAACACCAAAGGCTGAAAACACTCATCTGTAAAACAAGAAACTCTGGCCCGTAAAAGATATGGCACACATGGAGAGAGTTCATTTGCTGTCAGCCAGGCTGACGGAGTCTTCTTCGATGGAGGAGGAGGTTTGTCTGAGTCTTTTGACTTGTTTTGTGTGTTTATGAGTTTGTGGAAGAGATGGGAGAGCCTCTTCACTCTGACATCCTGATGAGGCGACTGCAGGGGAACAAACATTTGCTCTTTCTTCTGGACATGTCTACCTCTCATGTTGTCCCTGATTAGTTTTTCAACACACGGACTTCACACTCCGTGTGCTGATCATTTTGTAAGGCTGCTGCTCCCAATGGCACTTTAAAGAGACACTTCAGCTGTTGTACTGTAAAGGGTTCTGTGGACAGATAACAAATACTATCTTGAAGTCAAATGGTAATCGTCAGATTGACGCACAACAATAATTTAACACCTTGAGCGTGTTGAAAAATATTTAAAATTTGACATACTGGGGGCAATTCTAACTCTCCAGCACGGTATTACCGGGTAAAAGTTTGTGTTTATGAACACAACTTTTGAACTTCATCCATCCAACATCTTCTTTTTCAGATCACAGGGGTCACGAGTGCCCATGTCCAGTCTTCACTGTGCAAGAGGCAGGAGACACCCTGGACAAGTCTCCAGTCCATCACAGGGACACATAGAGACAAACAACCATTCACTCTCTCACTCACACCTAGAGACAATTTAGAGTTACCAATCAGTCTAACATGCATGTTTTTGGTCTGTGGGAGGAAACCAGAGTACCTGGAGAAAACCCACACATGCACGGAGAGAACATGCAGACTCCACCCAGAAAGGCCCCCCGCACTGGGATTTGAATAGGCGACCGTCTCACTGAGATGCAGCAGCTCCAGTTGCGCCACCGTGCTGTCCTTGATGTGCACGCTTTAAATTAAAATCAATAACGATGTCATCGTTTTTGAGTCAAATCTTGAAAATCCCATTATGCACCATATGGGACCGTGCACAATCTGTTCAGAGTGCAAGTTTGGGATGACTGTCAGCGACTACCACTCTAAACTTTAACCCAACATCTGTAAAAATGACTGTTATAGTAATTAGTTTGCTTGTTAAGGTTGATTAGATGTAACAGCCATCTTGAATCAGGATGAATCCCAAAAGTTCAGTTGGTCAACTGAACAACAAACATTCGATCACTTCCTCTCAGTTTCCAGAAGTCATTCAGTTTTTACAATAACACCACCACGTGAACACATTAAAGAAGCAGAACAGAGCAGAAGGAAATTCAAATATAGGTTGTAAAGACTGAAGTGTAAGATGGAGAACATGTCTGAACCTGAAATGGAACTGAATGTTTCGTCAGTGCAGTATTTGTGTTTGTGAGCACGACCAACACGCTGCAGACTATCAGTGGCTTCTGGATCCATCTGTCTTCACACCTGCTCTGCCTGTAGGGATGATCACATTGCCAGGTGACCTCTTGGCAAAGTAGGAAGCAGAAACACACACTATGTTTACAAAAAAACTGAGCAAACCCCCCAAAGTTCACGTCTGATATATGAATGCCTTCTTTTGCTGCGGTGATCAGAATCCTGCAGGAAAGGCTGAGCGCTGTGACTCAGTGAACTGCAAGCATTTTCTTTAAATCAACTGGAAGTAGGTCAAATGCCCAGGAATGAGAAAACACTTTCTCTGAGTCTCTAGTCACTGTATTTACTGGGGACTTTAGACATTTTATTCATTCTACATATTTAAAAAGCTTATCAAATGGTGTTGAAAAAATCTGTTTCAGACTCAAGTATCGGTATCTTGGATTTATTAATTTATGATTTATTTTAATATTATTTAAAAAAGGTAAACTGATTTTCCCAGAAGACATTTCTTTAATCCTCCACTGTAGTTTTAGAGTGATCTTTTCTTCACTTTGCAAAGTTTCTGCATTATTGTTTTGTTCATGGTTCATCTTAAATGTGATGACACTGCAGAAGAAAGTTTTGTGCACAATAGCATCAATACATTTGTCAACTATTTGCATATTTTACTTTACCCATTTTTTGCAACTATGTATGTCTTTGAAACAACAGTCTCACTTTAACAACTTGTATTTATCTAAAAATACATCTTTTTTCTTTTCTCTATCATTAAAAAAAAATCAAATCCAAATCATAAAGCTTTAAAAAGGGATTCTTATCACTTTCTTGACAACTCAATTATAAAGAAATTGCATCCTGTGAAAATGCAGTCTGAATGCTTATTGCTGAAGAACTTGCTGAAAAACAGCAGAAATTAGCGAAAAAACATGCTGAATGGGAGAACAAGCCTAAATTAGCAGACGAAACCAGAAAGAACACATCTATGCTGAATTAGTTTTAAATTAGCAGAAATTAGCACAAAAAGTGGAAATTATCTGAAAAATATAAAGTTAGCAAAGAAACAGCTGAAAAGTAGCTGAAAAGGCAGAAAGAAGCTTAAACTATGAGAAAGAAGTGGAGAGAACATATTTGCTGAATGGTTGAAAGAAGTAGAAATGAGAGCTAAAACTGTGGAATTAGCTGAAAAAGCTAAAATTAGCATAAAACAGCAAAATAGTAGTTGAAATAGCAGAATAAGCTGAACCTTGCAGAAAGGCGCTGAAAAGAGATTAACAAGCTGAAAATAGCAGAAAGAATCTGAAAGGAGCACATATCAGCTGAAAAAACTCCTGCAATTAGCTGAAGGTAGCTGAAAAAAGTTTTACATTTGCACAAGGAAGCTGAAAGAAGCTGAAGCAGAACAAAATGTGAAAGCAGCAGTAAAAGGTTGTAAATTTAAAGATTTGAAGGATGTAAAATGAACTAAATTAATTTTCTGAGGGGAAAAAAGAGGCAGAAATGCTAAATATTTCAAAAAGCTAAAGTTGCACCAATACCAAAATTCATATTCTTCTCCTGAATGAGCTGAACATTTTTGATTTGTTGAAATAGCACAAAAATTGTGGAACAAGAAAGATGCAGAAACACCTACAGAAGAAAAATGTATGACAATAGTGTGAATGCTTCATAAACATTCACACTAAGTCAGAGAGTCAGAGTCAGAGTCAGAGAGTCTTTATTGTCATTTGCACCGCATGTGGTACATGTGATGAAAACGAGATTATGTACACGGGGTCCCAGTTACATCCAACAACAAATGCAAGAGAAAAACAGTAATAACATCTAGAATTAACTAAGAAAAACATCAACTAGTAATACACTAAGCCCTAATATAGTGGAAAAACATCATTATAAACAGCAGCACGAACATGAGTCTGTATGAGCAGATGGTCACAGATGAACACAGCAACAAGAAACAGATCAGCATCAGCATGATGTGATATTTTGCAGTGTTTATTTTTATTTTATTTTTATTTATTCATGAGTCTAACAGCCTCAGGGTAGAAGCTGTTCCTCAGTCTAGTGGTTCTACATTTGATGCTCCTCAACCTCCGTCCTGAGGGGAGTGGGGCAAAGAGTGAGTGTGCTGGGTGAGTGAGGTCTTTCATGATGCAGGTGGCTCTTTTCCTGCATCTGGAGGTGTAAATGTCTGTGATGGTGGGGAGACTGACTCCAACAGACTTCTGTGCAGCCTTCACCACTCTCTGTAGAGCTTTCCTCTCTGCAACTGTGCAGCCTCCATGCCACACGTTGATGCTGGAGCACAGGATGCTCTCCACTGCACACCTGTAGAAGGAGGTGAGAACTGGGCTGCTCAGACCAGCACGTCTCAGCCGTCTGAGGAAGTAGAGTCTCTGATGACCTTTCTTGATCAGGCTGGTGGTGTTGTTGCTCCAGCTGAGGTTATCATTCAAGTGTACACCCAAGTATTTGTAGCTGGAGACCACCTCCACCGCAGATCCACCTATTTTCAGTGGGGCGTGGGTGTGTTTATTCCTTCTGAAGTCCACAATCATCTCCTTTGTCTTCTTCACATTCATGTGAAGATTATTCTCTTTGCACCAGCTCTCCAGGTGTTCCACCTCCTGTCTGTAGCTGGACTCATCATTGTTTGTGATGCATCCCACCACCGCTGTATCATCTGCAAACTTAACAATATGACAGCCTGGATGTGTGGCTGTACAATCATATGTGAGCAGAGTGAACAGAAGGGGGCTCAGCACACATCCTTGGGGAGAGCCAGTGCTGAGGGTTATGGTGGAGGAGGAGAAGTTGTGGATCTTCACGGACTGTGGTCTGTTTGTTAAGAAGTCTAGTACCCAGTTACAAATGGAGGGGCTTAGTCCAAGTGTAGATAGTTTGTCTATCAGAGTTTGGGGGATCATGGTGTTGAAGGCAGATGTGAAGTCCACAAAGAGCAGACGCACGTATGAGTCCTTCTGATCCAGGTGGGTGAGAGCAGTGTGGACCACAGAGGAGATGGCGTCCTCTGTTGATCGGTTCTCGCGGTATGCGTATTGATGAGGGTCCTCGTTGATGTTGACGGTTGTCTTGATGTGGGACATGACCAGTTTCTCAAAACATTTAGCGACTATCGGGGTGAGGGCCACTGGTCTATAGTCATTCAGACCAGTCACTGTGGAGCTCTTTGGGACTGGGATGATGGTCGCGGTCTTCAGGCAGGTGGGAACTGACTCCAGTGCAAGTGAGGTGGTGAAGATGTCAGCCAGCACCTCACAGAGCTGGTCCGCACATTCCTTCAGAACTTTCCCTGGGATGTTGTCTGGTCCGGTTGCTTTATGAGGATTAATCTTCCTGAGACTGCCTCTCACTTCTGCTGCGGTCACTCTGAGATGCTCTTCATCTGGTGATGAGGTGAGTCTGGTGCTAGCTGGTCTGTTTGGATCATCAAAACGTGCATAAAACTTATTGAGGGCATCAGGCAGAGATGGGTCCTTGGGACATTGTTTGTTCTTGCCTTTGTAATCTGTTATGCATTTAATACCCTTCCACATGCTCCGTGGGTCTTGTGAGGTGAACTGTCCCTCGATCCTCTGTGCATACGTGGCCTTGGCCTTCTTAATGCCATCCACCAGTTCTTTCCTGCTCTTTCTCAGCTCCTCTTTATCTCCGGACTTGAATGCAGTGTCCCTGGCTGCTAGCAAGGCGCGGACTTCTTTATTTAACCAGGGTTTTCGGTTCGGGTAAGATTTAACATATTTTTTTATGGATACATTTTCAGAGCATGTACTGATGTAACCCAGGACTGAGGAAGCATAGAGTTCCAGGTCCACTGAGCTCCCTTCAGTAGCTGCCTCCCTGAAAACAGACCAGTTTGTATTCTCAAAACAGTCTCTCAGCATGGAGGTGCTGCCTTGAAGCCAAACTCTTATCTCTCTTTGTTCCGGCTTGGAGCGCCTGAGTGGGGGGAGCTGTCTTGGGGCCAGGATCAAAGCGCAGTGATCGGAAGCTCCGAGCGGTGGGCGTGTCTTCGCCGTGTACGCCCCCTTTACATTAGTGTAGACTTGGTCAAGCGTTTTATTTCCTCTTGTTGCTGTGAAAACGTGCTGACTGAAGGCTGGGAGGGAGACTTGAAGGTCCACGTGATTCATGTCACCACAAACAATGAAGAGCCCCTCAGGATATTTACACTGCAGCGAGGTGAGTAAGTCATGAATTTCTCCCTGGGCGTCATTAGCATTAGCATCAGGGGCTATGTAAATAGCGGAGATTAGAATTACAGAATAGTCGCGGGGGAGGTAATGCGGCCGACACCTTACTGTGATCAACTCCACGGCAGCTGAACAAAGCCTTTTGACCACAGAACAGTTCGTGCACCAATCTTTGTTCACGTAAATACACACACCACCGCCTCGTGTTTTCCCCGTAGTCTCGGTGCACCGGTCCGTTCTGAAAAAGAGTCTATTATCCAGCTCATAAACAGAGTCCGGTGTATCCTCAGAGATCCACGTTTCTGTGAGGCAGAGCACAGAGCACCTTCTCATCTCCTCCGACGTGGTCACTCTCAAACGAAGTAGATCCATTTTGTTGTCCAGCGAGCGGACGTTAGACAGAAAAAGAGCCGGCATCGGGGGTCTCCCGGTTTTAGCGTCTGCCCGCAGTCTCGTCATAATTCCTGCTCGGCAGCCCCTCTTCTTTCCTCGGGAGCACCGCTTCCTTTTCTTTCCCCTGGAGCGCATCTGCTTCCAGAAAGATGTTCTTAACAGCTCCAATCTTCCGAGCTCTGATTTGAGTTCGTTGCTGATTTCAGCTGTGCCCTGTGGTAAATCCGCTCCGATTCTTAACAGTTCAGTTCGGCTGTAATTCACCCGAAAAAAACGTGCAGAGTCAGGTACAAAAACACTATTAAAATTACTAGAAACTAGGGATGGACCGGGAGCTCGTGAAGCTGCGGCTGGTCTGAGCGCGGCCATCTTGGAAGTCCAGTGACTACCAGTGATGTCAGTAACGCGTTACAAAGTAACGCGTTACTCTGGTCGGACCACTTTTTTCAGTAACTAGTAATCTAACGCGTTGCTTTTCAAACTGCAGTAATCAGATTAAAGTTATTTTCTCCAAATTATTGTGCGTTACTTAGTTATTTGTCATTTTCTGTAGTACTGTAAATAATTTAATTTTATTTCGCCAATGCGTCTCGGGGGAGAGCGATAAAAAAAAAGACAGGAGTGACGTCAGTCTATGCGACCGCCCGGTGTCTTGTAGCACACGTTAGCATTAAGCTAGGTTTAGCATCTCGCTGCGGTCTCCTGTTTGTTTGGGAACGTTGTGACTTGTTAAAAACACGAGCGCACATCCAAAACGGTGTGTGGACTTTGTTTCACGGAGACTGGATCTGCAGCAGACAACACGTCTAACTTGAACGGACTTAACGACGTGATCCGAACGTGAACGAGGAGCAGCTTGTAAACACTGCTAACAGAGCAGCAGCAGCAGCAACAGCCTTCAGGTTGGTCAGATCAGTCAATAACACAAACTGTAGGACATTTTAAAGCTCTGGATCTACGTCTGAAATGTTGTTGTTGCTGTGCAGGCTTTAAATTAACTGAGCGTCTCTAAAACGTCTTCCATCACGTCCATCATCATGTCAACACCAGCCAAAAAGTTAATCACTTTATGAAAAAACTGATGTCAACAAGTCCTGGAGCTGAATAAATCCCTGCCCTGATGATGACCGAGAGATCCAACCACAAGAAGAGGTATTGTTCTTTTATTAATAATTAACCTTTTTAATTTAAAATGATAATCTTATTAACTATTTTTATTTTTTTTACCTGTTTGTGTTATTTCCAGTCTGAGACAGAGGAAGCAGCTGTCTTTTTCCTCTTGAGGGACATCCACCTGCAGCTAAGAAGCGTGTGATGATGACCCTGATGCATGCTCAATAATCCAGGTAGAAAAATCTAAAAATGCTAAGTCTGGTCCTCTGGACATTCAAAAAACAAAACAGAACAAAAAAAATTGTAGAAACGTTTTATCTTTTGTCCAAAAGACTTCCTCAGTCTGAGATGCTGTATTCATCTCAATCTTATAAATACTGTAGCACCCTCTCACAGTGGATGAACCAGTTTGCTGCTGACAGCTGAAACCAGCTGCTCACGGACCATCAGCCTAACAATGGATAGTTAGCAGCACCCTGATGGTTGTTTGCTATTCACAGAGGGCTGAGTGATACTAGCAATAACAGCATTGTAAGAGGGGGACAGTTGAACCCAGAGGCCTCCACCCCTGTTTAATGATGGATGGTTTCTTTTCACAAAGATGGCCTCCTTTACTCCTCTCTCAAACCATCGTTCCTCTCTATCAAGGATGTGAACATCTTCATCCCTGAAAGAGTGACCGCTGGCCTGGAGATGAGTGTAGACCACAGAGTCCTGACCTGATGATGTTGATCTTCTGTGCTGGACCATCCTTTTGGCCAGTGGCTCATGCTTTTATTTATTTTCATACAAACGTATTGTTTACTTGACACATTTTCAAAATAAACATTTTATAAGTCTTTTTTGTAAAAATATTATTTGTTTAGTGAAGTCAAGAAAGACTACTGTATTTTGTTTTTTGAATATTTATTAGTAATTATTTTATTAAAACATTTAAATTTTTTATGTATTGTGACAGAGGGTTCTTGTCAGCGGCTGCTGAAAGTAACTAATAAAGTAACTTAGTAATCTAACTTAGTTACTTTCCAAATCAAGTAATCAGTAACTTAACTAAGTTACTTTTCCCAAGGACTAATCAGTAACTTAACTAAGTTACTTTTTCAATGTAACTATGCCATCACTGGTGACTACACAGATTTATATTTGGTTGGTCAAACTCCTTGTTTACCACATGTAGACACATTGTGAGAATACTTTTTGCTGTCCTGTTCTGTATGTTCAGGAGCAAAAAAAATCACACAAACTTAAGTAATTAAAATACTTTAAAATATGTATTCAAGCTATTTAAGACAGAAAATTAGCTGTAAATATTTATGTCTCTCATTACACATTGTGTCACAATGCACAAAAATCAGTGCTGTATTGCTAATACTCCAATATTTAACAAGGATCAAATGCTGTTAGGTTATAGAGACTGGTTGTTTCCAATGTTTTCTCTCAATGTAAAAATGAGTATTCAAAGCTGAAATGACATTTAATGTGACACAAACCTCCTCTCTCTTCTGAATCTATATACTGGTGCAATGTTTTTATTTACTTGTACAGCCGAGTTTTCTCCCAATATCTGGTCTGACGCATTAACTTGAACTACATCCAGAGGTTAAGGTGCACAGGTGACACTCCTAAAGAATCTCTTTAACAGATTTCCATGGAGCGACGTGCAGCGACTCAGCAGCAGTGAGGATGAGTCTGGATAAGCTGATCAGAAGGCCAGCTCTGTCCTGAGCTGTCCCCTCCACCCAGTGCAGGTGGTGGGAGACTTCCATCAGTCCTGGATGAAGTCGTGCACCCTCGGGTGACAACGTGACAGCCAGTGACGGGCGGTGAGGTTTGTGACAGGTGAGGCTGACTCGTCTGGAATCAATGCTCACACATTTTCCTTATTTTGTCTTCTCTCTTCTTCAGTGAACTTACTCAAATAAAGACTTGGCAGTTGTTCTTACACTGGATGTCTTTCCTGTCACAACCACAGACCACTGAGCTACCACAGCCCTCTGTGTGGAGCAGGGAGCTGATATCTAGGGTGCCTGGGGGAGCAGATGGTGGGGGTTAAAGGCCTTGCTCAAGGGCCTAGAGGGCAAACGAGGGTGGAGGCAGGTGTGGTGTCATACTCACATATACAAACCCCAAATATAAGTTAATATTTTAATTTAGTCTTTTGTTCTTCCTCTCTCTAATACCTTCTGTTTCGACTGAAAATTGAGTTTAGAAAAATCCTTTAGTTTTGAGATGTGATCTTCCACCCCCGCCCCTCTGTGTAACAGAAGAACACACAGCGATGTGCACCTGCTTCATTATCCCTATGGGGCAGCACTGCCCCCTATTGGTGCAGTAAGGTACTTTCTGCATCACCCTGTGTATTTTCAGCGTGCATTATGACCGATTGGAAAGAAGAAATATGTCACACACATTCACTGAGTAGATTAGATAGACTGTAGAACATCAACATGTGCAACACATGTGTAATCAAGCATGTACGTTGGCAATGTAAAGAGAGACAGCAATGGGCATGTGCCAACTGCCTACTTCATATACAGGTAGTCCCCAACTTACGAGGGCCTCGACTTACGACGTTTCGTGGTTACGACATGCATCTACATAATAAAAAAATAAACATATACGGTAATGTATATATATATATATATTTTATATATACTGTATATACAGGTATATATANGAGTCCCCGTGACTCAACGAGGCTAGCCTGTATAAATAAAGGTTGAATGAATGAATGAAAACAGAAGAACACACAGCGATGTGCACCTGCTTCATTATCCCTGTGGGGCAGCACTGCCCCCTATTGGTGCAGTAAGGTACTTTCTGCATCACCCTGTGTATTTTCAGCGTGCATTATGACCGATTGGAGAGAAGAAATTTGTCACACACATTCACTGAGTAGATTAGATAGACTGTAGAACATCACCATGTGCAACACGTGTAATCAAGCATGTACTGTATATTGGCGATGTAAAGAGAGACAGCAGTGGGCATGTGCCAACTGCCTACTTCATATACAGGTAGTCCCCAACTTACGAGGGCCTCGACTTACGACGTTTCGTGGTTACGACACGCATCTACATAATAAATAAATAAATATATAATCTATATATATATATATATTATATACTGTATATACAGGTATTATATATACTGTATATACAAAGTCAAAGTCAACTTTATTGTCAGAACTGCAATATGTACAGGACATACACAGGACCGAAATTGCATTTCTCTCAGTCCCTCGGTGCAACAGTAACCATCTAAACACTAAACACTAAAACATTTAATACACATAAGCATAAAATAGTAAAAAAGTGTAACACTGTCCTGAGTTTTTTCATAATAGTATAAAAGTATGAAAATTTACACCAACACTGAAACACCAAACACCCCTAAAACACCAAACACCCAATGAACATAAGCATAAAATGAAATAATAAAAGTGTAATACTGTCCTGAGTTTTTGCATAGTAGTATGAAAAGTATAAAAACGTAAATCTATAAAATAAACTGAAGTTTCTAGCGTTGACATTTGCAAAGAGTGGCACAGCAGCATATAAGTTAATGTACACAGTATATGTATGAGGTAGTTGATGTTGGTATAGAGGCAAAGTGGCATATGCAGTGAGGCACATAAGGCACATTTGGCATCCTTAGATAAGGCTAGTCAGAGAATGCTGTATATGTATCTGCAGTAGTGTAGATAAAAGTAGTGTAAATGTAAACAGTAGTAAACAGTAGTATACAGGTGTATATATATTAAATATATATATATTTTGAAGCCGATTTGCGCAGTTTCTCTCAGTTTCCCGTTTCCCGTTTTGCTAGCTGTGGAGGCTACAGCTGCCTGTACTCTCTAAAAAAGCTAAGTCTGGTCCTCTGGACATTCAAAAAACAAAACAAAACTTGTTGGAGCAAGCTGGACAGGCAGAAACAGGCAGCAGCTGTGGAAAAGTAGCTGTTTTATGGACGGCGGTTTTACAACGTAAACAAATGGAGAATCCGGAGGAGGGAGGGAGAAATGGAGGAAATGGCTTCACCAGCAGTCCAGAGTAGGAAATTAACTATTTTTTCCCTTCATTATGGCTCTGAAATGTATGTGTTTTTTGATAATTATGTAGGGTACTGTGTTAGGATAGGCTAAGTGCTTGGTAAAATACAGTACTGTACGTATAAGGTGCAGTTTGGACGTATGTTTCGAGTTACGTCAAAATTCGCTTTACGACGCCACGTAGGAACGGAACTCCGTCGTAAGTCGGGGACTACCTGTATTTTATAAGACACAGTGCCTCAAGAGGTGAACCAGAGCACTACACTGCCTCATCACATTGGCACAGGCAATGTGTAAATTCTGCAATTTTGACCATTGAAGTGTTGAAATAATTCAGAAAACATTCATTAATGAGCGTGCACTTTGGTGTTTTGAACCACTTTGGCATGGTCTGCCTTAGAGGAGTTGGCGGGGGAGAGGGCGGGCCCTGGAGGCCATCTTGCCACCAGCAAGCTGTTTTTTTCTACTCTAGGAGTGAGCTGTTTGTGGAATTCAGTTAGATTTGGTGGGTTCTTCAGACTGAAGAAGTCCTTCGGATGAAGAATGAAATGTCTCAGCAACAAAAGAAACAGTCTAGATGACCTAACCGAACATTGTTGGATTTATACCTGGATTAATGAGCATGAACTTTGATGTTCAGAAAACAGTTTTGCAAAACAGTTTTAAAGGACAGTCAAGTGGTCAAATGTATTTTCTCTTATCATTGTTAGTATTTTTACTTGTCATGATGGCAGGTGAGGCACTGCCTCCCCTGACTGGACATCACCGGTGACAGCACAGGAGAGCTCCTGCAGTGACCGACTGCTTTGTCTGAGTGTTTTCACGTCTTTCCTCCTAGCTGCTATCAGGCTGTAACTATGGCCAAAAGCTCCCAACAGACAATGTCATGTCTCAAATATAATCTAATAATATGGATGGAATCAATGCGCAATATTGAGTTTCCTAGTTTACAACTTTTACATTACTCGTTTGTTGTGAGCTATTTCTTCTTGTAGTATTTGCTGACACAGAGTTTTTGTTGTTGCATTTTGGTCTAAACCTTTACTGCTGCAACTATGTAAAAGCCCTGCTGTACAAAATAAAACATTGTCATTTTTATTCTATTTTACTCAAATAAGGCCAAACAGCATGGCAGACTAATGCACTTTGTGTTCCCTGGATGGTCAAAAAGTTCAGAAAAACAAACAGAAAAAGCAGATTAGATTAAAATCCAGTCATCCTCAAGATGGGAAGTAATATGATTGTCTTATTTGTTTCATTTCCGGTAGGACTGGAAAGCACCTTGCATGGTAGTCTGCCGCCACCGGTTTATGAATGTGTGTAGCATTCAATATATGTGTAGCACTTTGAGATTTTCAGTAATGAAAAGTGCGTTATAAATTGAATTAATTATTATTATTATTATTATTATTTTACTGATATTACATTTTAGCTTATATAACCTGACAGAGCGAGACCACAAGAGGAAAACGACACAACAGTAAATCGATGAGGAAATACAAAGTACTTTTCATAAAACGATTCTCGTTCCTTTGGTCCTCAGATGACACAGTTTTCCATGAATATTTCTTTTTGACACTGTCTGCTCTCCTCTGCGATCAGCCTCTTCTCTAAGCTGATAACTGACCATCCTGTCACTTCTCATTTATTTAGAAACTGCAGGAACTGGGTTCTGGCAAATGTAAAGTTTTATGATGAGCATGCCGTATTAAACATAAATATGACAGTGTGCTTTTTATTGCATCGCAGGAAAGTAATGCAACTCCAAACTAGAAGCAAACACTTAAACTTAACCATTTACATGTATATTTTTGTAGCCTAGAAATAGCTAGGCTGCCATTCTTCCTCAAGCCCACTCACTACACTTTCACCATATTTCATATACTGCAGGGAAGGGATGCATTATAAAAAATGAAGAAAAGAATAACAGAAGACACAACATTTCTTCAACATAAATTTTCTAGACATTACTGTACATACACGGGAACAACTGTCACACTGATCAACATGCTTCTCAACATATGAAATTAACATAAACAAAAACATGCTATTGTCCAAATCTGTGTGTGTTTATGATTGTGAAAGTGGCTGTGAGCTGAGTGGGTTACTGTGGATTCTTAAAAATGGATCAAAGTGAAACAGATATCAAAAATCACTTTAGTTTTTGCTAAAACACTAAGAAATGAACATTTTGTAACATAGGATGTCTAGAGATCTATTCACAAAGCCTCCAAAATAGCTCAGCAGAAACTGATTTGTCAATTTCAAAATCAAAGTAAAGTCAAAGTCAACTTTATTGTCAGAACTGCAATATGTACAGGACATACACAGGATTGAAATTGCGTTTCTCTCAGTCCCTCGGTGCAACAGTAACCATTTAAACACTAAAACACTGAAACATTTAATAAACATAAGCATAAAATAGTAAAAGTGTAACACTGTCCTGAGTTTTTGCATAGTAGTATAAAAGTATGAAAATTTACACCAACACTAAAACACTAAACATTTAATGAACATAAGCATAAAATGAAATAATAAAAGTGTAATACTGTCCTGAGTTTTTGCATAGTAGTATAAAAAAGTATAAAAAGTATATCTATAAAATAAACTGAAGGTTCTAGCATTGACATTTGCAAAGAGTGGCAAAGCAGCATATGAGTTAATGTACACAGTATATGTATGAGGTAGTTGATGTTGGTATAGAGGCAAAGTGGCATATGCAGTAAGGCACATTGGGCATCCTTAAATAAGGCTGGTCAGAGAATACTGTATATGTATCAGCAGTAGTGTAGATATAAAAGTAGTGTAAATGTAAACAGTAGTAATAAATGTAAACAGTAGTAATAAATGTAAACAGTAGTAATAAATGTAAACAGTATTAATAAATGTAAACAGTGAATGTAAACAGTAGTATGACTATAGGCAGTAATGTAATACAAACATTAGTGCAAATATGAGAAGTAGTGCAAACTGAATGAGCACATGACCGAGAGTTTAGTGAATAACCCGTTTGATGACACAGAGTCCAGTGTTAAAATCTTTGTGTTGTGTGGTAATGTGTGAGAAAGTTTTTTGTGTTAAGGCAGTTCAAATGGGAGGGGAGGCAGAGCAGGCAGAGTGTTTAGCATCCTGACTGCCTGATGAACAGAGCTGTCTCTCAGTCTGCTGGTTCGAGCCTGGAGACTCCTCAGTCTCCTCCCTGATGGCAGCAGTCTGAAGCAGCTGTGTAGTGGGTGTGTGGGATCACCTGCCATGCAGAGGGCTTTCCGAGTGAGGCGGTTGCTGTGTAAGTCCTGCAGTGAGGGGAAGGAGGTGCCGACGATCTTCTCAGCTGCTCTCACGATGCGCTGGAGGCTCTTGCGGCAGGATGCAGTACATGCACCAAACCACACAGTGATGCAGCTGGTCAGGACACTTTCTATGGCACCTCTGTAGAAGGTGCTCATGATGGGGGTTGAAGCTCCAGCCCTTTTCAGCTTGCGGAGAAAGTAGAGACGCTGGTGAGCCTTCTTTGCCAGTGCTGCAGTGTTCCTGCTCCAGGACAGGTCCTTTGAGACGTGCACTCCCAGGAACTTGGTGCTGTCTACTCTCTCCACTGCGGTGCTGTTGATGGTCAGAGGGGCATGTTGTGCATCCCTCTTCCTGAAGTCCACAACAATCTCCTTTGTCTTCTCCACGTTGAGAGTGAGATTGTTGTGTCCGCACCACAAGGCCAAGCGGCTCACCTCGTTCCTGTAGTCCGTCTCATCGTTGTTGCTGATGAGACCTACCACTGTTGTGTCGTCCGCAAACTTGATGAAGTGGTTGGAGCTGTACGATGGTGTGCAGTCGTGTGTTAGCAGGGTGAATAGAAGGGGGCTCAGCACACATCCTTGTGGGGCCCCTGTGTTCAATGTGATGGTGCTAGATGTGTTACTCCCGATCCGTACTGTCTGTGGTCTCCCGGTCAGGAAGTCTAGCAGCCAGTTACACATTGAGGTGTTCAGCCCCAGACTGTCCAGTTTATGGATGAGCTGTTGGGGGATGATGGTGTTGAATGCCGAGCTGAAGTCGATGAACAGCATTCTAACATAAGAGTCCTTCGTGTCCAGATGTGTGAGAGCTGTGTGGAGGGCAGAGGAGATGGCATCGTCGGTTGAGCGATTAGGTCGGTATGCAAATTGGAAGGGATCCAGGGAGGCAGGGAGGACAGATGTGATGCTTTTCATGACTAGCCGTTCAAAGCACTTCATCAGGATGGGGGTGAGTGCTACTGGGCGATAGTCATTGAGGCATGCGGGCGTTGCCTTCTTTGGGACAGGGATGATGGTGGTGGCTTTGAAACAGGTGGGGACGATGGCCTGGCTCAGTGAGATGTTAAAGATGTCCGTGAAGACCGCTGCGAGTTCCCCTGCACAGTCCTTCAGCACACGACCAGGTATGTTGTCAGGACCAGAGGCCTTCCGGGCGTTAATCTTGATAAATGATCGCCTTACGCTGTCTGAGGACAGCGCCAGCACCTGGCCATCAGGAGAGGGGGGGAGTTTATGTGCAGGTGTGCTGTTACTTGCCTCAAACCGAGCAAAGAACTCATTCAGTTCATTCAGCGTAGAGGTTGAGCTGTCACAGGTCTGGGGGGATGGTTTGTAGTTTGTGATGGTCTGTATTCCCTGCCACAGACTGCGTGTATCCTTGCTGTCCTTGAAACGGTGAGCTATTTTCCTGGAATACTGCTTCTTGGCCTTTCTGATGCCCCGGGCCAGGTTGTTTCTGGCTGCCCTCAGGCCCACCTGATCTCCCGCTTTGAAGGCAGAATTCCTGGCTTTCAGGAGTCTGTAAACCTCAGCTGTCAGCCATGGCTTCTGATTAGCCCGAACAGTGATGGTCTTGAGGTTGGTTACATCATACAATTTATAACATACCTCATGAAAAAAAGCTGTTTTCCTAAATAAATATACATTTTATTATCAGTAATATAAGACTGATGAGGATAAAGTACACAGAGACAGAAAAAAATGACAAAAAGGTGAATTTCTGAATGTGAACCCTTGCAGGGTTACTGAGTTCAGTGAATCACGTCCACGTCACCGTCTCCATTTCTGCCCCAACACTCCCTGCAGCATCCATGTCCACCTGTTTTATAGTTGGTGTCCAGATTTGATACAAATGCAACATACCGATAATATAACAATTTCAATTTGAACTACCGTACCTCAATTTGTTTAAATAATTGAAGTCAAAATCCTATTTTTCATTATCCTGGCCAGGATCAGCATCATGCACACATTAAATGTAATTGTAGTGTTATTGCTCAAACACTGATCCTTCTTCTCTATTCTGAACTACATGTGTCTACACGACGACGTTTCACCACTACTAATAATTTCAAGTTACATCCAGAGGTCAAGAACACAACAAACCAAGCTCCACAGATTGATTTGACTGTCACCCACCTATGGTTTTGGTGACGCTCCTCAGTCTCTCCAGCAGCTCCCCAATGGCCATCTCCTCTGACTTCATCCACACGATCATCCTCCAGAGGGGCAGTGGAAGACCAGCTGCCCAACCGAAACACACTTTCCCAGGAAGAAGAGACAGCTTGGCTGTTTTTTGCTGAACAGTGCTTTGAGGAATGGATGATGGTGAAGAGGATGAGCGAGGGGGGACTTTCAAGATGACAAGCCCAGCTGAGTAGAACTGAAGAGAGGAGATGCAGGAGGGTTCATTCACCCAGAATCTGACGGCTTGCTGTCTAATTTTACTGGAAAATTCTGAGGAAGACAGAAAACTAAGACAATGACAGCGTGCACCGCTCTGCAGGACGTTTGTGCAAAATAAAAGGCGCCGAGGATGGGCGAGATGCTGCAGAGATGGATGATGGAGTGATGCTGAAGCTGCATGGTTCAGGAGCAGCGCTGAGGCATCCCCGCTTGAACGCAGAGCCACAGGGCAGCAGTGATGGAGATGGAGGACGTGGAAGCTTCATTCAGACATGCATGCTTCAGCCTCAGCACACATGATGGTGTAAACCTGCACAGACACACAGCAAACAGACAGGGGGAGGTGCAGTTTCACACAATCAGCTGATCCAACAGTGACATCCAGTGTGGATGAAAGGCTTAACAGCTGCGTCATGAGCCGCATGCATTCACACAGTGCACCACCCATTATCCTGCACTGCCATCACGTGATGACAAATGGTTCTGACAAAACCAGTTGGGCACTAGTGAAATGGTTAAAGAGTAACTTACCTCACCGTCGAAAGATAGCTCCGCCCCCATACCAGATTCAAAAAATGCATCAAAATGGGTGTGTCGAGAGACAAGGAGGGGAGGAGTTGGGGGGTTATGCTGCGTTCATGCCCCCTCTAGCAACAAATTAAAACTCTAGCAAACAACTTAAAACAAGCAACAACAAAGAATAAATATGTACCGGTAGATGTATTTATCTATTCTCACCCGATCTATCCAAAACAAAAGGCTTAAAAAAATATGAAAATAATCCAAGGTACTCCATGACCGGGGATTGAACCTTGGTCTTTTCGGATCCCTAACCTGCACCTCTACCACTGCCCCATCTTGGCATTCATGCATCACTTGTCCATCGCACAATAAGAAAACAAATAAAACCAAATAGTTTTAGAACGCTGGAGTTCAATTAATAGATTTTGATGAAGTGAAAAGTATTCTTAAAATAAATAAGTTAAAATATACGAATAACTAGTGCCATTCCAAAAACAATAATATGCTTTGTTGCAGTTTTTTTCCGGAGTGCAATGTACCACTTCCATATAAGGTATGAACTGCAGCGTGGCCCTTCTCATCTCCGCAGGGGATTGGCTCTGCTTGAACCACTTTCGTGATGTCAGAGTGTACAAGACACGTCAGAGTGAACAGTCCTTGACCAATAAGAAAATTAAGCTGCAATACAACAGTTCGACCCATAGGGTTATCGCAAACGCGTTTTTAGACCAAATATTGCCGATTTAAACTAATACGCACAAATATATGAAAATTAACACATAGTACTATACAACATTTTAGACACATTCTAAGGAGTTTATCAGCTAAAAAAGTTAATTTTGAGGTAAGTTACTCTTTAAGTATGAACTACAAACCATTTCCAAACAGATAAAAAAACATATTAGACGAACAAGATCAGAATTTCTAAGAGCTAATCCAACAAGATGTTTGCAGACCGCATCATGAACACNGACTGCTCACTGTGGCCCACATTGTCTGATTGCCATAATTTATAATCGCTTCAAAGCGATTTATAAAATCTTGGCCAACCAAAAATGGAGTCTGGAGTGAGTCAAGTTCAGACACATACACCGGGTGGTATAGTGACATTTTGCCAATCTGCATGTGAACCATGGCTATAGCTGTCAGGGCTGTCCCCGTCTCTGTGGGACCCCGTAGCTCAAAAGCACAAGTCACGATGGGTATTTGCCTGTCAACACCGTTAGCGGCGGTCCGTAGCTCCTCAAACAGCTCGGCTGACATGACAGACACGTCTGAGCCGCAATCCAGGAGTGCTTCTCGCGCGAGGACCCCTTCCAGTGTGAGTGGCAGGTAAGCTTTCTTAGCGGGCCCCATTCTCATAAAGTTACACAGAAACCGTCTAGGTTTAAGCACACGCTTCTGTTTACGTGTACCTCCGTCTGTGCAAACTTCGTTGCTGTCAGCATCATGTTGGCTGTCAGCATCATGATCCTCAGGACGCTTTTAGCCGTCAGCAATTTGTTTGCTGTGAAAATCAGCATCTTTGGCAATGTTGACGTTGTTGTCAACTGTGTGCACTGAGTTGTTGCAAAAGGCAGTGTTGCACGTCGCTTCACCAGGTTGAACAACGTTGTTTGTGTTATTATCAAGGATAACGCCACACATTGTGTCAGCTTGGTCATCTGCTATAACATTCAAATCATTTAACAAACTACTTACTACCTCGGTCTCTTCCGAGCGCGGAGGCGTCGTTTCCTTAATCCGGAGCTTGTGTGACTCTTTGCATGTCTCGAACTGTGCTGCCGAAGGTGCAGGGGCAGGAGGGCCGCTTCTCGGGGGTACATGTCGGGGCCGACCATTGTTCCATGGGTCACGGCGCCCAGACAACTTCTCTCGAAGTTCACCCACTGTGAGACCTAGGTCAAAACCTTTTTGGTTCGATCTGAACCATCTTGGTTCACCTAGAGAGCGAACACCTACCTTATGTGGTTCTTTGCACGTCTCAGATTTGTCCATCTGAAGTGCCCGAGGAGTAGAACTCCCTTTGAACCGAAACGAGTCACTTTTCCAACTGGAATCACTATTCTGTTGTTTGTTATCATGACAATCCTGTTTACTCTCGCACTCTGTAGGAGAGGGAACCTCTTCTATTGTCTGCGAGTGGGATGTGACCCTTTGACCTGGACAAACCTCTGATGGTATTCTAGGTTGTATCTCTGCCTCAAAAACCGTCGCATATTGTTTTATCATTTCCATGGTATCTTTTTTGCAATCAACCTTGAAACGAACACATTTCCGTTGAAAAGGCATGAGATTCGTAATGAAAAGATTTTTAAACTCCTCATCTTCCTCTAGTCCAGGGACAGTTTTGCCACCGGAGTAGACAGAGATCAACCTGTCGTAGAACGACAGGGGATGTTCCCACTTATCCTGATGGACGTCCACCGCAGCTAAGTAATTAGCATACGATGAAGCAGATTCTCCCACTTTGCGATAAGCACGGGCAGGAGACACACGGCCCCAACACATCCATCTAGGTTTGATAGAAGAGGAGGCCCCCTCAGTTGAGGCACCTGTTCGAACGTCCATCTTTGTACTGATTTTCTGTGAAAAATCAAGTAAAATGGATCTTATTTCGCAGCGTGCAAATAAATCATCACCATTTATGTAGCCTGGAGTAAATCAAAACCAACCAGCCTCTAGGTATGTGCTTCACTGTGTTCAATAAGTCTATCATTCACAGGTACCTTATCTCAGGAATTACCCCAATGAATTGTAAAGTTAAATACCTTTAGGCAGTGTTAACCTTATCTAGAACTTATAATGAAACAACAGTTACTAACTAACCCAATCTGATTGCTGTTTAATCACACCAACGTACACAAAAGTGATCAGATTCAGATGCAAGGTGTCTGAGCTGCTCAGAAAACATCCAAGATGTTAAATGGAATAAAAATCAGTGATTTTTATTAATTTGTCGACCTGTGACAAGATCAAACAAAATCGGCTATCGTTGTGTGATTTTTGTGAAAATCAAGACAAAAGATGCCTCATGTGTGTTATTTTAAACATACAGTTTAAAATAAACTAGGAGAGACAGCTTGTTTTGCACAGAATTTATGATAAAAGTGTCAAGTTTTATCAAAAAGCAGACATGTCTGTATTAATTCTGTGTAAATGTTCTGCCATCAACATTTGATTATATATGAAAATCAAATGAAAGGATGCTGTGAGTCTGGACGTCAACTGTACTCAATTAAAAACAGGAAAGCTGACATGATAGACAGAATTGTATCAAAACTGTATTCTAATGCAACCAGCAGGTGGGGGTACGGCGTTGGATAAGTTTATCACAGCGATTGCAATTCCTCTTGCTGACCGCTATAGAGGCGCTGTTGTCGCCCGTGAGCGAAGCTGCAGCTTCTAACGTTCACAGACGTCAACAAACGGATCAAAAGCATCAATCAGAAAGATCTAAAGCCTTTACGTGACAAAACTCTAGAACCCCAGTCTTATAATAGACGAGTCGATGTGAGTAACATCGTTTAGGACAGGTAATGTGATTTTTAAACTTTTCTCAAAAGAAAAAGACAAGTCGGTTCCCTTAAACCAGACGCAGCTTCCGGTGTCACGTGACCTGGTCACATGGAGATCGGTAGTCTCAGAGCAACTGACTTAATACACCCATTAAAATCTCAAAAACACTGCGATGAAACAGTCTTTCAAAGACAGTAACGGACGAACAAGCCTGAAGCCTGCGCACCCTGGTAGCTGGGTAACAGCGTAATCGACCAATCACAGTGAAGACAGAACATGTAGTTCTAAACCCAAGTGTTTCATGGGTAATGGAGTCTTCTAAATCTTTGTCTCAACACGTCACTCACGTGTGACGTGCCTTGATCATAATCATGTAGGATAGTGGCCCTCAAGGATCAGGATTGGCAACCCCTGATCTTGAACATTTAGGATAGTGGTCCTCCAGGACCAGTATTGGGACTCTTGATCTAAAACATGCAGAATACTGGCCCTCAAGGACCAATAATGGATATCCCTGATCTTAAACATAGCTCTTTCCTCCAGCTTCCATGCAGTTTACAGTGGCTTCAGCCAAGTGCAGAATGAATGTTGCACATTCCTTCAATGAATTCTGACCCTTTAAATAAAAAAATGGTGGCATTCATAATGTTTCCCTACCTGAAGCTTGGTCTCCTGACAACTTCAGTAATCAGGAATTAAAAGGAATGACACAATAAATGTGTGCTTTTATGCAAGTGTTGCTTCAGACGCAAACGGGTGGCGCTTTGCTGAAGTAGCTGCAGGATAACAGGAAATCGTCAAAGCTTATCCAGCTCTATTTCCAGATTATCCTGTGCTTTTATGTTGAAAAGGGTCAGTTACACAAAGGAATAAAGAGGAAAGATTCATTTACTTGCTGAAGCTCGAGAGCACACAGCAGCTTTGTGTGAGGGATAATATTAGGCAGTAGAAGAGGGAAGGTGTGGATTATTAGAAGATGGTGAAAAGCATCTCAGCAGGTTTAATATTAAACTTAGAAGAAGCGTTCTATGTGAGAGTTCATAAATATTTTATTTGAATGGGATTTCACAGGCAGGCTTTCGTGACAAACACACACCGGTATCTTTTTATGATCGGTTATATTCAGATCCGAGCCTCTTCATTAGTCCACAGTCTAACTGCTGGAACTTGATTACCGTACTTGGTAAATGGAGCTTACTTATATAGTGCTTTCCAGCCCCCTATGAGGGGCCCCAAAGCGCTTCATAGTACCAGCCATCCACCCATTCATACACACATTCATACACCGGTAGTGGTAGGCTGCCATGCAAGGCGCCAGCCAGTCCTACTGGTAGCAACTCGGGGTTAAGTGTCTTGCCCAGGGACACAACGAGGTATGCAGTGATCGGGGATCGAACCCGGGACCTTCCGGTCCTGAGCCGGCTGCCCTTCCTCTACACCATCTCGGCCCCACTTATGTTACTTATGTTGGTTAGGAAAATGTTCCAGAACCCAATGGGCAAACTTCATTGAAACTTTCATGGATTTACTGGATCTATACCTTTATAACTGATTAACATTTGGACCCAGCCCTTTTCAAAATGGCTGCCACAGCTAATAGACATTGTCAGTTTTCACAGCATTTCATAATTTTTCTTTATATAAATTTTTAGTCTTCAACTCCAGCATGAAAGGCAGAAATCTGCATTTCCTCAAGGAATGATAGGCTAAGTTAATATGAAGGCTATGAATACTTTAACATATTTAAAAGCTGAGTATTATTTCTGGGATTGGGGGCCTGTTGTTATGGATTATTCAGTCCCTATACAAGCAACGTGAGAGTTTGGTTCACATTGCCGGTAGTAAGTTTGACCCCTTCAGGGTGGGAGTTGGACTCTGCCAGGGCTGCCCGAGTT
>JBBPBX010010881.1:8770-20144 GCA_038048925.1 Garcialebias charrua | reverse complement strand
GAGTCGCTCATTGTTTTACCTACCGGACCTGGGTCTAGCTGATATTGCATGGAGAGTGTCATTTCCTGGTTAAACATTCAAGATAAACTCCCTCACTCCTAAACTTCTCTTCCATCTTATTACTCACTTTAACTTTCTCCCTTATCTCTTTGCCAGTAATAACTAAGTTAAAGAACCTCCAGATAATAAGTAATATGTCATCTCATTACTTGTTTTCTGTTGTCCACAATTTCTATCTGTGCTGAAGTTAAATTGTAGGAAACTGATCGATCACTCAAGTTGTACATATGTTATGATGTTAAATTTATGATTCTGTTAAATAAATGGTTCAGTCCTGCTGAACCAACATAAATTAACGTTTCATTGTGATTTACATCTTATCAGCTGGTCACAAGTTCCCTTTATCAGTCAGGTCACTCGGTGCAACACTATTGCTATGGGAATTGTGCCCCCGTGCGATTACCTGAAGGAATACATTCACGCCTTTACGGCAGTAGGCGTCAGCGTCACCCCAGAGGCCCCGCCCTCTGTGTACTTAAGACGCAAGCGCCCATTCAAACTGTCTCTTTTTGCCCTTTACCTCGCTCAAACCTGAACTTCGTGGGACTTCTCTGTAGACACATCGCTCGGTAGAGGTGAGCTCGCTCCCTACGCTGAGCATACAGATAAAATTTCCTGCATATCACTGGGATGGCGAAAGCTAGTCCAGCACATTTTTCCTTAACTTCAAAGTTTTCTTCTCTTTCTCTCCGCAACTTCTTCGCTCGACGGCGCTAACTGAGTCACATTGCTACCTTGCTAAAGAGTAGCAGGCTAGCCAGCGAAAGCGACGCGATAGAGGAGCCATCTTGGACAAGGATTTTAAGACAACTTGCTTGTTTCTTCTCGGCCATGGCTCCCGAGAAGAGAAAGCGAAAACCAAGATTTACAAAAAAGGCTTGCAGGACGACGAGTCCCAGCTCGCGCACCTGCCCCAGCGGCTGCGTGTTTTTCCCTTTCGGCGACGGACACCCACGAGGCCTGTCCTGTCTACCTGGGGATGTTGCACGCAAAAACGGCATTGGACGCCCCAGACTCCTGTCCACATTGCAGCCAGATGCTGGAGGCGGTGAGGAGACACCGCATAGACATCATGGCCAAAGCCATGGGCGCCGCTGCGGCGCCAACAGACCCGGACCTCACAGAAGCTCTCACTCCCACGCCGGAGCTCGAGAGCATGGATCTGGAAGACAGTGGACGGGTCAAATGGGGGGACAGCCCGGACATGGCGGCTCCCGTCGGGCACTCGACGGCCGAATTTGACACTCGAGACATGATGAACGCGGACGAGATCTCGCTAACAGCCTCAGGTGCACCATTTTGAGAACCAAAGAGACGGAACATGTCACGTCAGGCCTCCCTCCCATTTTTCTTAAAGAGACACGCAGCTCGCTTTGTCACTATCCATCCTTCGGTTCAAATAGTATTTTACTGCCATCCAGTGGTCGAAAAAAGGTACTACACTCAAAACAAATTAACCAGCCTTTCTTCTTAAATTTGACAATAATTACTAGTTATTGTCAAATTTCAAACAATATTATCGTTTATCACAATAATTTCTGAGACAATCGACCAGCAAAATTTGTTATCGTGACAGACCTAGCTTGAACAATTAGCTTAAGACTTCATCCATCAACTGTTTTATACCTGCTTTATCCTTTTTGGGTCGTGGGGGTCACTGGTGCCCATATTCAGCCATCACTGTATGAGAGGGTCACAGCGAGACAAATGACACAACCATTCATTCTCTCACTCACTAGGGACGATTTAGAGTCACCTATCAGTCTAACATGCATGTTTTTGGTCTGTGGGAGGAAACTGGAGTACCTGAAGAAAACCCACGCATGCACAAATAGAACATGCAAACTCCACCCAGAATACCCCTCGAGAAGCGACCGCTCTTCCAACTGCTCCACCGTGCCACCCTGTTTAAGACGTCATAACTATCAAATTACAGAATGCTGACTTTTAGTTCAGACTCAGACATCTGTATTTAAAATACTGTTTTAAGACATTTGCAACATTAAGACTCATTTCTGAATCCATCTTGAAGACAGCAACAACACTTGAAATTTACAAGTAATGAACTGTTTATTCAAGAACACAAACTAATTCAGGGTGGTATATACACCCCAATAAACTTTGTGAACAAATGTGTCATTGAGTCCCATTGTGCAAAATCACAATTCTCTGCGTCAGTGTTCTTAGCTTCCATTCGCAAGTGCAGGAATTTCTACCTTGACATGTGCATGGCCCTTTTGAGTGTGAACAAAGAGAGCATTCCCTTGCCAACAGATCGATACGCTGGATCCATTCTGGTTTGTTAAGAGTAATAGACATGGATTTGAGGAGTCGAGAGGGAGGCTAACAGGCGCTGATTTAGCCGGACTACACTGGACCCATTTACTTCTCAGCTACAGCTAATAGGGTTTCTCCTGCCTCCAAAACGCTTTGTACTGCCATCATAATGCTGTATACAGCCAGAGAAAAAATTATCCCCATTATGTAATCTCTGTAATGATTCCCAATGAGAAAGCAGAGGCTACAATGACGGTACAGTAAATTATACTAAACATCATTAGTCTTGACAGCTCCTTCTGAGTTCCTATCTGTGCATATCCTCGCTTGTTTGAGAGTTGATATGCGTATGTGCGATTTAAAAAAAAAAAAGTGTTGTGCGAGAGAATGATCGAGTGTGTGAGCACGAGCGCTGCGCTCACAGCGAAATTAAACTGGGGCTCAGGTGAGAAACAGAGCAATGCTTCGGCGCCAAGAAGAAGAAGCGACGGCGAGAAGTCGAACGCCCCCAAGGACGATGCGCACAATGTGTCGTCAAGTCGGTGGAAAAAAAAAGAAAAGAAGAGAGGCCGATGCAAAAGGAGAAGGGGAACAGAAGGAACTGACAGGGAGACAGAGACGAGGAGATTGATGGCATGTAATGATGAAACGGATGAAGGACGAGGCAAGAGAGACGCGCACATCAGAGGCCATTACTCATCTGCGACACACAAAGACTGAAAACACCACCCAAGGGTGCAGGAGGAGCTGTCTACCACCCACCTCTCTATTTCTCTCACCTTTCTTTTTCTCTCCGTCGCCCTCGTGTTCATCCCACCCTCCATCTTTGCCTCTGTCGTCCCTTTTTTTTCCTCATCCTACACTTCACGCCGTTCCTCCGGAGGTTTAGATCAAATCGTCACAAACTGTGAATCTTGTTCTTAACGTTTTACATTCCCAGCGTCACAGCAGAGGAAAAGCTCTTATGGGCTGATGAGTTGTCAGATGTGGTACTTTGAGCCTGGGCTTTGTTAACAAGATTGTATTTTATCTTTTATTTTTTTTTAGAATACCACTTTTTATGAGCTTTGTAGTTTCATTAACAACCCTAATGTGTTTTTGTGAAGATAGAGACTCAATAATCACAAAAACACTTTAAGGTGTCCCGTTCTATGAAATAGGTTGTAGCTGTAGATCAATAATTATATGACGATGGTGCAGTTTGTTGCCTTTCAGCGAGAGGGTCACCGGTTCAAATCCCAGTCCAGGACCTTTCTGGGTGGAGTTTGCATGTTCTCTCTGTGCATGCGTGAGTTTTCTCCAGGTACTCCGGTTTCCTCCCACAGACCAAAGACATGCATGTTAGACTGATTGGTAACTCTGAATTGTCTCTATGAGAGTGTGGATGTTTGTCTAGTTGGTCTCTGTCAGGGCCGGCCCAAGGCATAAGCAAACTAAGCGGCTGCTTAGGGCCCCGGGGTCACTAAGGGGCCCCCTAAGTGCAATATAATATATATATATAATATATATATATTTTTTTTTTGTAATGATTTCTATATGATTCTATTTAATATTTTAGGTTCAGCCTTTGCAAATTGTTGCATACATTTACATAGTTTTAAGAACGAATTATTCAACTTTAAGCTTCTTTATTTAAACCATTTTACGTGGTTTCATTGTTCATTTACGTTATTTAAGTATTTCCTTGATGTTTTTGTTTTCTTTTGTCTGATTTTGCATAATTTAATTTATTTTTATGCATCCAAGTTATTTTATCTGTTTGTTGTTGATCTTGCTCTA
Source organism: Garcialebias charrua (assembly GCA_038048925.1). Taxonomy (NCBI): domain Eukaryota; kingdom Metazoa; phylum Chordata; class Actinopteri; order Cyprinodontiformes; family Rivulidae; genus Garcialebias; species Garcialebias charrua. The sequence continues at coordinate 16,028 of JBBPBX010010881.1, read as the reverse complement.
CAAATTATTTGAGCATTACTGTTGCAGTTCTTTGGAACCAAAGATAATAAACCAGATGACATTTTTGCTGTAAAATACATCACATACTGGTGGTTTTTTTTCTTTTTTTCCCCTTTTGTTACTTTTAGTACCACTATTCACATAGGATCATGTAAACAGGGCTATCAGAGTTGAGTTTAGCGAAAATAGAGGGCCCCAAGCCAAATTTCGCTTAGGGCCCCATGGAGGCTTGGGCCCGATTGGGCCCTGGTCTCTGTGGCCCTGTGATGGACTGAGTTCGGGGCAACTGTGGCTGAGTAGTTAGAGCAGTCATCCTCCACTGGGAGAGTTGGGGTTCAATTCCACCAGCAGTCACATGCTGAAGTGTCCCTGGGCAAGACACTGAACCCCTCAATGCCTCTGATGTGTGTTCCATCAGTGTATTAATGTGATAAAGCACTGATTAGTATTTGTATTTGTATAGATCTAGTAAAGTACTGTATGAATGTGTAAATGATGGCACAAACTGTAGTGTAAAGCTCTTTGATTATCTTGATAAGAAAGAAAGGTGTTATATAAGTACAGTCCAGATCCATTTGATGGGCTTGCAACCTGTCCAGGGTGTACCCCGCCTATTGCACAGTGACTGCTGGATAAGGGCGCCAGTGACTCAAAAAGGAAGAAGCAGGTAAAGGTAGTGGATGGATGGATGGATGATCACTGCTGAGACTAAAGACAACATAAAGCAGGGACATTTCTCCAAACTAAATAAGACACTAAAAGTGGCTTTTACTTGATCCTTGCGTACGCTAAACCTTACATTTAACTCTGTTTGCTAAAATATGGATAAAATCCCCCAACCTGACCTCCCAACGTGCCGCTGTCATCAGAAATGCGAGACATAGAAAACTCCTACATCTGGTTTGTACGTGCGAGCAGAGTTTTAGCACACAATCTCCCATAATGAGCACCCAGGGGACTTGTTGCACCGCACTCCTCACCGAGGTCTGAACAGACTTGTGCGATACCTCGGATGCTCCCCGGAGGGCTGAGACAGACTAAACACCCGTTTCCATAACAGAATGCTCACAACCAGCATGATCGTGTCCCCGTCCCCTGGGTGTTTGTTACAAATGATGGGCAGAGCCCTGTGCTTGAACAGGAACGAGAGCAGCCAAGGATTAATAATAATAATAATAATAATAATTGTCTAAGCTTGTCATCTGCGTATGTTTCCCATACACAGACGAAATTCGTCTCTGCATTTAACCCAACCACCTACCAGGTGGTGCAGTGAGCAGCCATAGAAGGCGCTCGGGGAGCTGGAGAAATAGGTGTGCACTCATAGACACCCCAAGATGTGTAGTGGCCGGGACGCGAACCCGCGTCCTTCGGGTCCCAAGTCAAACGCCCTAACCACTACACCATCTTGGCTCCTTAAAATACAAGTGGTGGATGACATTTTCATGTCAAGGATCTTTAATTGGATAAACATCAGGGGATCAAACTCCAATAGATAAAATGTGACTCCAGGGAAGACTAGAGGATTTTTGTTTTTTGCTGAAAAACTGCAAAAAACATGAAGTTATCACCACAAGTTTTTTTTTCAAGCTGAGTTGCATAAAAAATACAAACTAGAACAAGCCTGATTAGATTGTTAAAATATTTTATATAACTTGGAAGAACAACTAGAAAAACGGGACAATTTACAGTAGATTTAATTGGTTTTGATGTTTAAATTATTGGGAGTCTATACCTTTACAGGTAGCCCTCAACTTACGACGGCCTCGACATACGACGTTTCAGGGTTACGACACGCATCTCCCATTAAAAAATAAAATAATATATATATATATAGTATACTGTATATATTTTGATTTTTTTTTTTATGAAAGCCGAGTTCCGAGTTCCTTCTGGTTTTGACGGTAGCAGTAGCTTGACGGCAGAAGCAGCGGCTCATTGTTTGGACCGGAGGTTTACAGGCAGACCGGAGGCAGAGGAGGTTAGGAGGGGCTAACATGCTAACAGTTCTTACTGTAATCGCTGGAACACGCGTGGAAAAGTACAGGAGACCTTATTATTTGGACCGGAGGCTTATGAGGCAGAGGCTACTGCTGAGCAACGAGCTAACATGCTAACAGACAGATGAAGACTCCACCAGCTCCCAGTAGGAAAACAACCATTTTTCCCCTTCATTATGGCTCCAAATATATGTGTTTTTTGATAATTATGTAGGGTACTGTGTTAGGATAGGGCTAGTGCTTGGTAAAATACAGTATTGTACGTTTAAGGTGCAGTTTGGACGTATTTTCTGACTTACGACGAAATTCGACTTACGACGTCACGTAGGAACGGATCTCCGTCGTAAGTCGGGGACTACCTGTATATAAAATGTGCATTTTCAAGTAATTTTTGTATTTTATGATAACTCACAACCAAAGTTATCCCAGGACAATAAACAAAACTAATGGTCTGCTTTAAATGTAACTTACTGCTGCTCAGTTTAGTTCAACTATGTTTAGATTTAAAATAATTATAAAATTCCAGTTAGTTCAACGTTATGAAAAAGTCTGCTTCAGAATGTAAAAATACCATTTTGTATATAGAAAGTATATGATCTTAAAAAAGTAAGCAGAATAGAAAACCTCTTAGAGATAAAAAAAATAAAACTAGACAAATGACTACTCATACTCAACTTGTACTCAGCTGCTCAAACATAATTCAGGTCCATCTTAAGTTGTTCTAGAACAATTCAAACCCAGAAGTGGTCCCTCTCTGCTGCCGTGTTTAAATGGAGCTCGCTCTCGGCTAAGCTGCGTTCACTAAACATCTGCTTAACATCCTGCCCACACACCACCTAATGCTGATATGCCGAGCGGCAGAACGTGTGCAGCGTCCTCGGTCTCCCCGTGGAGGCTTCCAATGCATCAAGCCTAATCAGAGAGGGAGACGCGGCTCTTTGTGGTGGCTAGCGCTGCATGCTAATCCTCTGCAGATGAAGACGCTAAGCTAAGCGCAATCTGACAGTTCTGTGGTCGGATGGCAAACGAGGCTAATGCTAACCACACTGTCACTGCTTTCTTTCATTTTCCTTCTCCAAACACGCTCCTTAAAGCTGTATACCTTTGGGTCTTGAAAGAGAATTCATGAGTGAGTGCGTGTAGAAAGACTAGCTAATGACAGCTACATTAAAAGCGCTCAACATCAGCTTGGCCAGCTGAGATCTGATTTGGCTGTCAGCATCAGTGTGTGTGTGTTTCTGCGCCTGCGGGTATGTGTGTATCCATGAAGGAATTTGATGATAATTCTAACAAGCTCCCGGAGTCAGGCAAACCGAGGCAACCTTTCAGCGTAGTTAGCAAAGTTTCTCGTGTAAATACTACAGAAAGAGTTGGGCGACTTGTTGTGATTGGTTGTCGTTTACCAGCAGAGGTGAAACGGTCGAGGTTTTTAGTTTTATTTTATTTTATTTTATTTATTCATTTTATATTCAATATAAAAATACTTATACATACAATATGAAAATACTTTTTTTTTTTAGAAAAAAGAAAATACGAACATAATGAAAGGAGGAAGTGAGAAGAAAAAACTCTTATTTTAACTGCCCCCCCCCCTTTTTTTTCAAATATCCAAGCAAAATAAATCCAAAAAAACACACTGAAGTCAAGCAATATTTCTCAATGAGTAAATGAAGAACAATATCAACTTCATAACCTATCCAAAAATCTACAATACAATACAGAGAAACAGCATTTTTAGTATTTAGTCAACATCTTAGATTTAACCCTTTTTTTAAACACAGTCATAGATTTGGCATATTTAGTATCACGATCCAATTTATTCCACAGATCAACTCCCTGAATGGAAATAGTTCATCCCTTTAGGCTGGTTCTATATTGGGATTTAACAAAAATCTCAGTTCCCTTTAAACTATAACAACTCAGTCTCTTAACAAAAAACTTTTGAACATTTGAAGGCAGTAAGGCATTTTGTGCTTTGTACATTAATAATAATATATTATAATCCACCAAATCATAAAATTTTAACAATTTAAGTTGTTCAAATAATATATTAGATGGATGACAATATGGTTTGCCTGTAATTATCCTCACTGCTCTTTTTTGTTGAGTAAAAACGGGCGTAGTTGAGGTCTTGCATGCTTTCCCCCAAACTTCAACACAGTAGATTAAGTGTGGTAAAAAAATTGTATTGTATAGTATAGGTATAAGGTCTCATAAAAAAAAAAAAAAAACACTCTGGAGCTCTGGCACTTTTCTCATTAGTGTGTGTTTGGAGTCTTCATGCACAGAAGAATGACGTGTAAGCGGTTTAGCTCCAACTCTGAGTAAACATACTTGTAAGAAGGTAAAAAAGCAACAACCATCAGTGAGTATCAGAACATCTGTGTGTCTGCTTAAAGATTTCGAGAGCCGAGGCATCGCAGTGTGACACACACTCGCCGACACACTAACTGGCTCTAGTTGTAAAAAAAGCACCCAGGAGAACCACAAAAAAAAAGCACTTACTCAGAGCTGCCTGCCAATCTCAGCCAGCTACAATGCTCATTGCTGAACCCACTTGCCGTCAATCACCCTGCACCACCGCACCCACATTCTGACAAGCTGCAAAACATCTCGCGGCACCCCTGATTACAAATCCTACTTCCAAATCCCAGTGCGCAACCAAAACCCCAACATGACAGAATGCTTCTACCATGTCTGGGACGAAAAGAAAAAAAATCCACCTCGCGATAGCGTCCTGCTTCGCCCCTGACACGTTATATCCCATTAACAAGGTGTCACTGATAATATTTAGAGCCCTAATTTGTGTTGTTCCCAAAGCTGCTTTGATCCAAACAGAGTTTGACAAGTTTAATGACTAAACAAAACAGAGGACAAACAAACCTAAAGACCTGCCGCTAAATCGCGGTGGGGGTAGTCTGCCGGGAGTTGGCTTTTGAAGTGGAGGAAAAACAACCAAAGGAAGCTTCTCATGTTGCTGTGGCGAGGTGAGGCCGGGGCTTTAATTAGGACTGCAATTGATTTAAGTCCATGCTCAGAAATGTGGAACGAAAGGGGAGATAATTGGAGATGAGGATGATACACTAGACTCAAAGGTGCTGAATGTGAATTTTGAGTTGACACAAAGTGGTTATTTAAAAAGCAAAACCTCAGCTATCTGTTAATAGGATGCATAAGACATCAGATTCTATAAGCTGTGAACATTTTTACTTTTCAAATAGTGCAAGCCATTGTAGAGCGCTCAGGTTGGTTAAACTAAAACATACCCCTTGACATTTATTGACGTCACCTTTCAACGGCTTCAGAGTTTACAAGATAGTTAACCTCGGATGGTATTTGTAGCTGACAATGTTCTACAATAAAACATAAGGAACATGATTACCGTACTGTAGTAGTTTAAAGGAAAAAATATCACTGAACTTGTAGTTTTGTGATATGTCTTTTAACACACTCGTCTGTTTATGTATATCACCAAAACGAGAAAGAAAAGAGTGCCTTTCCCTTCTTTTTAGCTATTGTTGAAGGTAAAAAGATAATGTTTTGAAGTGTTTGTGTGACTGTTAGCAAAATATCTCAAGAATCAATGGATACATTTGTGGAAAGCTCTCGGAAATTGATCATCACTAATCATTCTTCGATTGACAAATTTCTAAAGATGACTTTTTATGACCAACTGACTTGCAAAACTCAAAAATGGTATAATTCGGTAAATGTAACAGACACTGAGATAAAATATACCGGTAATGTGCTAATAGTTCAGACTGATACGTTAGGCATTAACAGTTCACATCAGACCTTAGTATCAAACTTTGGCATTCACTTTTGAAGTCAACCTTGTTAGTGTTATCCAACCATCTAATGGGATACATTTCAATGAAATGTTCAGAAATATGTCACTGGATGTACATCTACTTGATTAACATGTCATGCTAATGACCGACACAGCTGTTCAACCTTAACCAATACAACAATGGTTCTGACCAAATCAATCTTACAAATAGGTAGTCCCCGACTTACGAGCAAGTTCCGTTCCTCCGACTATCTCGTAAGGCGAAATCTCGTACGTCGGAACATGAAACATGTGTTCTCGTAAGTCCGGATTTTCGGTCGTAAGTCGGAAAATTTATGCTAGCGCTACTACGAACACTCGTTTTTCATCACAAATGTTCATACTAGTTCATAAACATGCTCAGAAACTTGTTTCCAAACGGTTAGCTAACACACTTTCATCTAAAAACACATAAAAGTGCTGTATTTTCTGTATGTTCTTTACAAATTTACTGCTCGTTTGCCAGCTCGTAAGTCCAGAACCTCGTAAGTAAGAGCGCTCGTAAATCGGGGACTATCTGTATTGAGCTAAAGTTTGATGTTAGTAGCTGAGAGTCATCGTCAACACATTCTGTTATGCTTACATGAAAACCGACCAATGATATGCATCACTTGAACAAATGACAAACATTAGTGGTACATCCATTCTTTTCACAGAAATATGGCAAATCCAGGTGCTCATCTTCCTCCCATCACATTCCCTTTCATCTTATAAACCAGAATATCCCCAAGAACTAAAGGCTCCTGTCAACGTCCATGAACTCCAGCCTCTAAACGACGGAGGTAACCCTCTTATACGAGCAGCTGCTGCTAAGAGCATGTCATTTCCCCTGCTCATCTAGATTCAGAACAGATCAGAACAGGCATGGGAGTAAAAACACCACATCTCCACCTCACATGGGAGCTTAAATGTCGAAAACAATAACCAATGACCTCAAGTGACCTGCTTAGTGTTCATCTAGCAATTCTCTAAAAAAGACTTAATGCACCTTTCTGAGTCATGAGCTGGTACATATCTCCTTTAAATCTTCTGCTCTGTTATCTTGCTGTCTATTGCTCACACTTATTTCACAGAGCTTAGCCAGACACATGGAATGACTTACCCCATTGATCTATACATTAGCAGGCTGTTGTACAACCTGGAGAAATGGCGGCAGCTTGATTGGCCCATTCAGAAAGACTTCCTCACAATCAAAACTAAGGCTATTACTGACACTATGGTTCTACAGGCAACAAAAAAGAAGTAAAGTATGCATTCTGCTTGAAAAGGCCAGTGCACTTAAAGCAGATAGATGTGTTCTTACATAAGACGAGCAGTGAAATAAAAATCCATTACAGTACTTGTAAATATCACTAACACTAACAATTCTTTGGCTAATTGTCTGAGCTAAAACATAATAATGTTTTAAATAAAGCCTCCTGTTCATATA
>JBBPBX010010880.1:42893-57031 GCA_038048925.1 Garcialebias charrua | reverse complement strand
TGCTCTGGACTTTTCTTTTGTTTTTTTGCCAAAAGTCAAGTGATCGCTTCTTCCTCCAGACCTCGACTGACAGAAATGAGGAAGTCACGAGCGGATTAAATCATGTCCAACGTGGCTGCGTGAAGCTCTGCTGATTTCAGGGTGTTTTTGTTTTGCTGGACCAGTGCTCCATATTTTCATTCATATTCTTCTATCAGCCTTCCTATTTCCTCTGCTCTCATTCACTCTTTTCTTTCAGTCTTTGTATTTTTCGTCTCTTTCTTTAACTCTTTTTTCTATTTCCTCTCTCCTCTTCTATAAGTCTTCAACTTCTCTAAAACAGAGACATGAAATAATCACAATCCCCTCCCAAAAATTTATAATTTACTATTTTATAAAGAAAACAAGATTTTTGTTTCAGAAACCCTTCAGATGTTGATCAGTTTTAGAAGAGAAACTTGGGTTATCCTAGTATAATCTATTATACATATTAACATTATTTTAAATTATTTAGAGCATCATAGCACAGAAACAGCACTGGTAAAGGTCACTAATGATGTTGTCATGACCTCAGACAATTGACTGGTGTCTTTACTGGTCCTGTTAGACCTCAGAGCTGCATTTCATACAGCTGATCATATAGTTTATTACACTTCTAAGCCTGAAAGTCTATGTTCACAATTCAATTCAATTCAGTTTATTTATACAGTTCAGTTTATTCATATAGCTCCAAATCACAACAGAAGGCATCTAAACAGAAACATTCAAATATATAAAAATAAGTTAACACTATTTATCTGAGGAGCAAGCAGATTGATTTGAGTTTTACTATACAGTATTAGCAAAACAACTCATAACTAGCTCTAAAAATATTAACTAAAGGTCTCCAATCAATGCTAAAACATTTTACTATGAATGAACACAGCATGTCAAGTCTAAACCAGTTTAACTGAGCCTGAGGACAGTTCATCATCCGGTTATTTCTCCCTGTCTCTCACTCGAGCTGCAGTTGCTTCCTGTGCTCTCTTCTTGTCTTGTTCATCTGTTTGTTAATAAAAGCTTGATTTGGGTCTTCATCTTTAGTAAAACTAAACACATCTCAGCCCTATTTTTTTTAAACCAGGGCACAGCTGACAACACTGAAACATTTCCTACTGCAAACAAAACCTTTATCATGGTATGGATCAGCCCAATTCAAACAAAATAAATCAGTTCATACATGTCATCACAGGAGAGCTCCCCATGGGTGTTCCCCCCTCCCAGTTGGTGTTGACGAATTGCTGCGCTTCTTCTTCTTCTGTTTTAAAGGCGTCGCGTGTGGCTTTTCTTCTTCTTCTGTGTGTAACGTAAGCGCTGCAGTAACAGCGGTTGTTGCTCGCAACTGCACCCGGCTCCATAATAACAGTTTGCATGCAACTTTTTTTCTCATTCATTAAACGCTCAAATCGGGGATATTTTCGGGGACAGCTTTAGCCGGGGACAGGTCGTCCAAAATGGGGACTGTCCTCAAAAATCGGGGACGTCTGGTCACCCTAAGTATTGTATTTTTGTATTGTATTGTATAATTTTATTCATTTCATATTAAAACATTGACAATTTTTAAAAGAAAAATTAAACAAAAACATAAAATGAAAGGAAGCAGAAGAAGAAAACATGTCTTATCATATCTGCTCCTTATCAAACAATCAATTCAAACTATCAATTCAAACATTAATATACATATTTGTAATACAAAAGTATAGTCTCATCAGAATTATACAGTCACATCAAAATACCTATTATAATTTGTTAAATTAGAATAAACTTAAATGTTACTCTTCAACAAAATAGTTTTAATCATTTTCTTAAATATTAGTATGGACTTCACATTTTTTACATTTTCAGAAGTCAGAAGCTGTTGAGTTCCGTCAGTGTTTTTCAGTGGGAAAAAAATGACATCTTTATTTACTTTGTTTTGATATAACATTTGTGGGGGGTACACATTGTGGTTCAGGGCCAGACCTCATTAAAGTTGAAAGAAGAGCAATACTCTTTTCGGGTGGATAATAATATGGTGCTTTTCTAAGCAGTCCACAAAAAATATAACTGAGTATGTGGCTGCACTCTTTGCAAACTGAGAAGATTTGTGAAAAAGACATGGCAGATGAAAGGAGACAGCAATTCTTATGCTTTTATGTATGATTTGTACTGTAGGTATAAAAGCTATAAAATAAATCAAAATTCCAGTTCTGTCAAAGTCAAACTTTTTTTGACTCTTAAAGTCGAAATGAGGTTTAAACTGTGAATTATTGCAGATCAATAGAGCTCCAACGAGGGCTGAGTTTTTATTTTTGTACGTTTTGGCAAAATCCTTTTGTCTACGGGTTAATTCCTTGCCCTCTTTTTATCATCCATCCATTCAATCTTTATTTATACAGGTTAGTCTCATTGAGCCAAGGGGACTCATTTAAAAGAGAGACCTGTTTAAACAAAGAATATACAGGTAATCCCCGATTTACGAGCGAGTTCCGTTACTACGACTATCTCTTAAGACGAAAATCTCGTAAATCGGGGACTACCTGTATATAGGTATATATACCGCACGAGCCGCCACTGAACACGTACATGTGCGGTAATGAACAGTTACCAAGAATTTAAACTATCCTAACACTTTAAAACACTTTAAAACATTTATAAAAAATATAAAAAATTAATTTCTTACTTTGAGCTGCAGCTTCTGTCTCTGTTTGCCTCTGCTCCGCTGCGTTAGCTCCGCTGCGTTACATCAGAGCTCCCCAGCTTTCTGTAGCACCACGCAGTCCAAACCCTTTACAGGAAGGACTGTTAGTATGCTAACTTCATACATTTGGAGCCAGAAAAAGTTTTAATAACTGACCGAAAGCCGTCTGCGCGCACCGCCATTAGCTGCACCTGTTAGCCTAGCCCCTCCAACTCCGTGGTTGCTGTTGGGCATTAGCTGCACCTGTTAGCTTAGCCCCTCCAAAAAGGCTGTCGGCTTTGTTTCTCCAAGTTATCTGGGTGTCCCCCGATATCTTCGTCTGCCAGGCAGACATCGCGGCAAGCTCCAGGAACCTCTGATCGCACAAAGCTGGCTGTCGGCTGGAGCCACGAGGCTAATGTTAGCTCATTGCTTCACGTAGCTAACAGTGTCGTTTTCCTTCGTCCATCCGTCCTCCACAAAACCACCGTTCAGCTCCAGATCATGTATCTGAGCGCAGGAACCTCTGATCAGATTCAGACAAAGCCGGCTGGCAGGAGCGAGACTGTGAAATGGAGGTCACCGCCGTCTGGGAGGAGCCAAGACCGTCATAAAATGGAGGTTGGACGTCACGCGGCATTCCCGGAAACTGCCGGAAGTTGCGTAATTATGAATAAAAATTATTACTTTTATAATTATTATTATTTATAAAGCCTTTAAAACAACCACAGCTGCAACAGAATGCTATACACATGAATTTAAGAACATTTAAACACACACACAAAAAAAATATTTTTTATTTATTTAATAATTTTATTAAATATGATAACCTCGTAAATCCGGAACCTCGTAGGTCGGCCCCTCGTAAGTCGGGGATTACCTGTATCATCGAAGCACCCCCCTAGGGAGGTGCTCAGGAAGTATCCTTACCAGATGCTCGAACTACCTCAACTGGCTCCTCTTGATGGAGGAGCAACGGTTCTACTCTGAGTCACTCCTGGATAACTAAACTTCTCATCCTATCTCTAATGGTGTGGTTACACCGAACAGCTTTTCAACCTCCAAAAAGCTCATCACGCACGCAAGTGGACGCACTTGTGAATGCAGCGTGTCCAAACCTGAACGCCAGAACGCGAAACAGCTGCTGGGTGTGTGGGAGGAGCTTACCGGTATACAGAGTCCTGCGCACAGAGTCCTGCGCACTCCGCCAGGCGAGGAGCTTTTTATTTCTGTCTCTGTGGAGCAGACTTGACTGGTCGTGAAGGACTTGTCGCGAACACACAGCTACAATGAGTTTCTCTTCCATAGTACACGACCTCGCGGGTCTTTTCTGTGTCCCACAAACAATACGTCACATAGTGCGCGCGCACCCTCGTTTCCGCGTCACATAGGGACTCTCCCCCTGACCCCCTCTCTTCTCTCTTCTCCCCCCGACTCTCCCTGATTGGTTGACACACCAACCAATCAGGTAGAGTTGAGCGGCGTTTGAAAGTTTGAACCGCGAAATCTTCAGCATGCTGAATGCGCGGTTTGGAGGCTGAAGCCGGTTCACGTGCACGGAAAAACGCTTCCCAGCACGCTCAACACGCATGCGACCTGACGCCAAGACGTGGCTGGAAGCGCGTCCACCATTGACTTTACATGTAAACTGGACGCTCCTGCTGCTGAAAAGCTGCTCGATGTGACTACACCATAAGGGAGAGTCCAGCTACCCTGCGGAGGAAACTCATTTCAACCGCCTGTATCCGCAATCTCATTTTTTCAGCCACTACCTAGATCTTGTGACCACAGGTGGGGGTAGGAACATAGGCCGACTGGTAAACAGAGAGCTTCATTGTACAGCTCAACTCCCTCTTCACCACAACGGACCGGTACAGAGTCTGTAATACTGCAGATGCTGCACCAATCTGTCTGTCAGTCTCATGCTCCATTCTTCCCTCATTCGTGATCAAAACCTCAGAGATACTTGAACTCCTCCACTTGAGGCAGAACCTCACTCTCGACCTGAAGAGAGCAATCCACCATTTTATGGTTGAGGACCATGGCCTCAGATTTGGAGGTGCTGATTCTCATCCCAATCACTTCACACTTGGCTGCAAATCGTTCCAGTGAGAGCTGAAGCTCAAGACACGATGACGCCAACAAGACCACATCATCTGCAAAGAGCAGAGATGGAATCCTGAGGCTACCAAACTAGAAACCATCTACCCGCTGGCTGTACTGAGAAATTCTGTCCATAAAAAGTTATGAACAGAATCAGTGACAACGGGCAGCTCTGGCTGAGTCCAACTCCCACCTTGAAGGGGTCCGACTTACTACCAGCAATGCGAACCAAACTCTTACACCACTTGTACAGTATAGGTACCAAACATCCCATAACAACGGGCCCCCCATCTTACTACCAGCAATGCGAACCAAACTCTTACACCACTTGTACAGTATAGGTACCAAACATCCCATAACAACGGGCCCCCCATCCCATTCTCACGGAGCAGCCCTCACAGTGTACCTTGAGGAACATGGTCAAAAGTCTTCTCCAAGTCCATCAAAACACATGTAGACTGGATGGGCAAACTCCCATTACCCCTCAAGGACCCTTGTAAGGGTAAAGTGCTACTCCACTGTTTCACGGCCAGGACGGAACTCGCATTGTTCCTCCTGGATCTGAGATTCGACCAATGATCAGACTTGTGTCTCTAGTACCCCTGAACAGACCTTACCAGGAAGGCTAAGGAGAGTGATGCCCCTGTAATTGGAGCACACCTCTTTTTGAAGAAGGGAACCCACCCTAGTCTGCCAACCCAGTGGCACTGCCCCCAATGTCCATGCAATGTTGCAAAGGCGTGTCAACCAAGAGAGCCCCACATCATCCAGAGCCTTAAGAAAATCATGGTGAATCTCATCCAGCCCCAGAGCCCTGCCACCACGTAGCTTTTTAACTACCTCCGCGACCTCAGCCACAATTGAGGACAGATCAACCCCAAAGTCCCCCGACTCAGTTTCCTCCATGGAAAATGTGCCGATGGGGTTGGGAAGGTCCGAGAAGCATTCTTTCCACCTCCCAATGACATCAGTGGTTGAGGTCAACAGCACTCTACTTTCACTGAACCCAGTGTTAGTAAAGAGCTGCTTTCCTCTTCTCAGCCGCCTGACGCTATACCAGAATCTCCTCGGAGCTGATCGAGAGTCTTTGTCCAAAGCCTCGCCAAACTCCTCCCGCATCCGAGCTTTTGTCTCAGCAACAGCCAGGGCTGCGGACCGCTTGGCCCTGGGGTACTCCTCAGCTGCCTCCAGAGTCCCACCAGCCAACAAGGACCGATAGGACTCCTTCATCTTGACAGCCTCCCTTACCCGGGGTGTATGTACAATGTATCTCACCCAAGTGTCCTGGCATAGTAGCTATTTTGATGCATTTTGTTTAGTTGAAGAGTTTAATAACAACAAAATAATAATAATAATGACTTAACCAAACAGAACAGTACTAGAAAGTTCCTTGCAAAACTTTGACTGGGACTGCCACATTGCAGCCATTTAATTTTTTTGATTTGACAGTACTATGTGTTGGGTTCACTCTCAGCTATAACCACATCAAATTTCAGTTCTATATGTGTAAATATGGCTGAGTAAAAAACATTTAAATTTAGTTTTGGTGGCCATCTTGAATTTTTATTTGAATTCACTATTTATGGGGCATTGATCTCAGCTACCTTCACACCAAATTTGAGCTTAATATCTCTAAAAATGGCTGATTTACAGTTTATTTCAATGAGGAAAAATTACTTCTTTGTTAGAAAATTACATAACCATGGTAACGCATAATGACAATAAAAGTAATAGCACATATCACTGTGCCAAGCCGGTTATTTGGATATAACATTTGTGGGGGTACACATTGCGGTTTGGGCCACATGCAAGTTGAAGGAAGAGCAAGACTCTTTTCAGGTGGGTAATAATAGGCAGCTGCCATAGGCAATCCCCTAAAAGTGCTTCACTCTTTGCTTTGGCACTCTTAAAGTCAAAAGTCAAAGTCAATTAAAAACCATACATGAAAACTTTGAACTACCTGTACGTAAAAACATGACTACAAATTATTTTTCTTGCACAAATAGCATATTTTACATTGTTTTCTACAAAGAACCAGATGAGACAAGTTCAATGTGCGAGAATTGTTTTTATTTATTGATAAACAGATTTTAAGGAAACAGTTCAGTAGATAGGCATTGCATTCATGGGTGTGATTAAATCTAAAGTGCAAATGTTGCAGATCAGTGAGAAAAAAAGGTCAACCTAGTTCTCCTGTGTAGCTTCAGCAACGCTTCTGTTGGGAGCCTGACCATGGGGGTGGGGTGGGGGATACAGTTCAGGAGACAAGAAAGATGAGGAGGAGATGGTTTGTGGACATCACAGACTACCGGAGTGAGTAAAATCATATTGCCCAGATTAAAATCCCAGACCAGCTGAAAACACTTAGAAAAATAATACTTTTGAAAACCGAAAATAATGCAACTAGGGAACGAGCCTTAAAAAAAGTGTTTCTCTAATTTTCTTATCATAAAGATCTGTGGAAGTTGGGGTTTTGTGTGATAGTTTAAAAAAAATGCTTTTTGAAGGTGCGCACCAATTCCTCATAATCTACCATCCTCCAAGCGTACTATAAGTTGGTTTCTAGCTGGTACAAGATAATCCCCCCCACCCACACACACACACACACACACACAGGCTAATGTAGGCTCTAGCACAGCTCGGGTTGCATCTTTGCTGCACGGCACCGTAGCACTTTCAAGAAGCTGTCAATCTTGTGTGAGTCGCGGCGGAAACAAGAAAGTAGAAAGTTGAACTTCTGAAGTTTAGTGTTTCGGTCGTGGCCCAGGTCAGTGCCTCCGTGGTAGGGCAGAAATGAGACAACCTGAGCATCTGGACCCATCTGCTCAACAAAAGCAGACAGAGACAGTGGGAAACATCAGTGGAGACACAATATTTCAGCAACAGTAAAGCCTTTCTTTCCAACTTTATGCCTACCTTGCCAGACAGTATGTCCAGGCCATCTCCCAGGCTTTTGGAGTGCTCCTGCAGCTCCTGGATCTTGTTGGAAATGCTGTTCCTAGCAAGGTGAGGCAGAGTGTTGGCGTTGTTGGAGAGGATCACCAGGGGCTTGTCCCAGGCTTGGAGCAGGGAGCGGGCCAAAGACATCAGAGCTGACTCCTGGACATGACGTCAGAGAAAGGCAATCATCCAGAAACACACGTGGATCCACAACTTTCAAAGCATGTTTCAGAATAGTCTTAGACAAAGAAGATGCAATGCCATTCGTGGTTTGAAAAGATGAGTGAGACAAGTCAAAGATCAGTGTTACTTACAGATACTTGTAGAGTTTGCTCTTTGTCGTTGGGGGTCGGCAGCACAGAGGTGTGGCACAGCGCAGGGCGTTCCATTGTTGTCCAGCTCATTGGAGAAATGTGGGAGGCCTGGACACAGGACAGGATGATCATTATGAAATCTAGCTCATGAGATTTTGGACTCGTGCAACCTTTTGTGATCTGAACAAGCTCTTACCATGTCCTGGGTGAGCAATGTGCTGAGGGAGTACATTTTGTCCGAGCTCTGGGAGGCTCGGTTGAGCAAATCGTTGATGGGAATGGCCCTGCACATGGCCAACATGTATACGACTGCAGCAACGAAGAGAGAACAGGGAGAACAGTTTTAAATGTTCTGTCTTTCGGTTTGTAATAGACTGTTCAATAGAACATGGGCAGCTGTGGCTGAGTGGTTAGAGCAGTTGTCCTTCAATGGGCGAGTTGGAGTTTCAATTCCACCAACAGCCACATGCTGAAGTGTCCCTGGGCAAGACACTCCTCAATGCCTCCAATGTGTGTTCCATCAGTGTATAAATGAGATAAAGCACTGATTAGTCTTTGTATAGATCTAGTAGAGACTGTATGAATGGGTAAATGAGGCACAGATTGTGTTGTGAAGAGATGTGAGTGTCTTGATAAGATAGAAAGGTGCTATATAAATACAGTCCATTTACCATTTACAATTTAAAACTCTCATTCTAGCCTGAATTTTATGCGGATAATCTCTTTGCAGAAAGACTGATAACTGTTCAGAAACGTAGATGTGATGTTAGGGAGAGGTAAATGTTACTTATTAGTTAACTTAAAAGTCTGTAACAGAAGTTTGTCTCACCTGTCAGGAAGAGTTTGCTTCCGCTGTTTCTTCTCTGGGCCATTTCGTTCTCTTTTCTCCGCTGTCAGGGGGTCTTTTTGTCGTTCTGCTTTACTTCTTTGCCTTTTTGCTTCTTTGCTCCATTTTGCCTGCATTATATACTTCTTTGGCCTGACAGGTTGGTTATTCAGTAGGGTGAGCCTGCGCTAATTGTCCAGAACTTGCTTAGACCAGTTTATAATGAGAAACATTGAGGAGGAGGACTGAATGGATGCAGCAGGATGTGCTGGTGTGCCTGTACATTTGTTTGTGTGGCACAGAGGTGGAAAAAGTTCCTCCCTGGTCTTGATTAAACAGCTGAATAAAAACACAAGTTTGCACCTCAACTTCTGGGAGGTCTTAGCTTGTTTTAAATCATTTTAAAAATACTATATGATCATGCAAGTCTATACTCTTGCTGCATTTTGTTTACCTCATCTCAGTACGTGTCTCACTGCAAACTTTATATACTTTGTACATTCCTTGTGCGTCACTACAGATAGTTTATCTCTGACTTACGTAATCACTTGTCACTCGGAGAACGCTATGGGTCAGCCTAACCAAAATCCAAGACCCAAGCCCAGACTTCATGGATTCTGTTATTCCTGTGCACGTAGGCTCATCAATAACATCTTAGAAACTTCCCTCTCATGTTTGGTGGTGATAAGACCTTGCATGCATATCATAACTTAAGTTATTACTGATGACTTGAATAACATAACAAAACCACATTCTACCTTGGCCCATAAAGCTTACTTTAATATTAATATTCATGGTGCAGCTGTGGCTGAGTGGTTAGAGCAGTCGTCCTCCAATGCAAGAGTTGGGGGTTTGGTTCCACCAGCAGTCACATGCCAAGTGTTCCTGGGCAAGACACTGAACCCTTCACTGACTTCAATATGTGTCCCTTCAGTGTATGAATGTGATAAAGCTCTGATTATTCTTTGTACACGATAGATCTAGTAGAGTGCTGTGTGAATGGGTAAATGAGGCACAGATTGTAGTGTAAAGAGTTTTGAACATGAGATAGAAAGGCACTATATAAGTTAATTTACCATTAATAATAATAATAATAATAAATTCAATTTATAACACGCTTTTCATTAGTGAAAATCTCAAAGCGCTACACACATTGAATGCTACACACATTCATACACCGGTAGCGGCAGACTACCATGCAAGGTGCTTTCCAGTCCTACCGGGAGCAACTCGGGGTTAAGTGTCTTGCCCAAGGACACAACAACACATGGTGTGGGGAACCGGGATTCGAACCACCAACCTTCCGATCGGGGGACGACTGCCATTACCACTACGCCACGGCCAGTGGCGCAAATGGGCGCTATGCCGTGGATGCACCGCATGGGGGCGCTGTACTTAAGAGGGCGTCAAAACCGTCTCTAGAAAGAAAGAAAAAAAACGTTTTTCTAGCAGGCATTTTCTTTAACTGCATGAAATGACAATAACAGGAACAGCACTGATTAGGCGCCCCCCTGTTCCTTCACCTCCCTCCTCCTATCTCTCTGCGCTCCCTACACACAGGTGCTGCTGTGAACACGCGCCCACAGGCGCGTTATTTATTTATTTATTTTTTCACTCGTGCACTGGAGCGGCAGAAAAAAAACTATCCAGGGCGCAAAACAGAAAAAGGGAGAAGGAAGTTTATGTTTATGTTTATTAAATTTGTTCATTTTTTTTTTACAAAAGAAACACAATACAAGACAATCCCATAAATGATAATGTACAAAATATAAAAAAATGAAAGGTAGCAGAAAGAAGAATAAATCTTATTATATCTGCCCCTTTTTTCAAACAATCAGATTAAACAATAATAATCTTCCACCAACAGTACAAAATGACTAACTCTTTCTAATTTTCTAACTAATACAATACACAATACGTCATTTCATATATATTTTTTTAACAAATTCATTTTGATCATTTTCTTAAATGTAAACATTGACTTGGCATTTTTAACTACATTCTCCAAGCCATTCCATAATCTAATTCCCTGGATTGAGGTAGAACGTCCCTTCAAACTAGTTCTGAATTGTGGTTTTACAAACATCTCTGTCCCCTTAAGGTTATAACAACTTTGTCTTTTAACAAAATGCATTTGGATATTTAAAGCTCGTAGCTCCCGAAGTTTTTGGCAGGATGGAAAAAAGCCTTTCAATGTGGTTAAAAGATATTAGGTAAGTACATTCAGTGTATGAGCAGGACAGGAGGCTTGTAAATATTATTAGCTAAAACTAGCCTAATAGGAATCGTCCCATATTTGGCTGTTAAATAAATGTTGCCTCCCCTATAGACATGATTTGTTTAATATGTTTATGAATATTTGATACGTGTCACACACACATCCACACACTAAGTGTAAGAATGACCTAAATAAAACTCAGGAAATATTAACACAGGAAAGCTAAACTGTGGTGGCAATTCCCAGCTATGTTCCAACGCAGTGCAGCATTTTATTCACTCATATGTACATTTATTATTATTGATTCTTTAATTAAAGATGAGTTGTACAAGTTTATGTGTGTATCTCCTCAGTGTCACTATAGCCCTTAGACTCAAAAAGGTTGGTGACCCATGTTACCAACCTTTTTGGCAGAGGGACACTTGAGTTTAAATGTCTTATTTAATATCACTACAGTGGTGTGTGTTGTGATGTATCTGGTAAGTCAGATTAGATGAAATGTCCAGTCAGTAACTGTTATCCAACAAGGAGATCATTTAAATTAAAGTTTCATTTCTATTGTGGTTTGACTGCTGTATTTTTAAACCTACTTAACACAAAATTAATGTCATTCAGCTGTGAGGATGGAGAGAAGGAAGAGAAGATGACAGAGGAATCAGGACAGACTGGGGAAGGCAACAGGTTGGTCTAATGCAGGTGGAAGTGAGGGAACAGCTACTTAATCCCAAGCAATAACGTGTAAACATTATTTTTAAAAACTGTATTAAGATCTGTAATTTTTACAACTAATATATAATGCTTTTTTGACCATATGACTTAGTGCAGAATGCCACAGACAAAGGGTGAAGGAGACAGACACGAGGGTGAAGGAGACAAACACGAGGGTGAAGGAGACAGACACGAGGTCAGTGATAGAGGAGACAAGTGATGACATCAGGCAGGAATAATTACATTAGTAAGGCAACAAAAACCTATACTGTATACCATGATGGTTTGAATTTCTGATGACCATCTTTCATTGTCTTCTTTCACAGAAAGTAACAGTTTAAATGTCATAAATGTTAAAACTCTGACATGGACTCCAGGCTGTTAAGATTTCATATTTTCGCTACATAAAATATTGAGCACTGATTACCACTATTGTTATATATTTTTACTTTATTAAACTTCTTATTTGTTTATGATTGGAATGATCACCTGATATAATATGTAACATAAAAAAATCTGTAATATTGCTACTGTATTTTCTAAGTGCATGACTAAGGGAGGAAAGCTGTATGAGGCGGCAGGTAAAAAAAAAGGGGGGGGGGGGGGCGCCGTTGATGTTTTCGCATCCACCTCAAAAATATGTAGTTGCGCCCCTGGCCACGGCCGCCCCGTAACCATTAAATTGGTACATAGTACATGTTTGCCTACAAATTGCAATATTTGCAAGACATACCTGCAAATGATGTACACATTTATTTGTTGCATTGTGGTGTCTCAGTTATGTTTGAATTTCATAGAACTTCCTTGTGTTTTTATTTCTTGTCAAAAGCAGTTTTTTTTGTTGGTCGCCAAGCCCTCCAAAAGTTGGCTCACATTTTTTGCATTATATGGTTCACAGAAATTAAACTGAGGTCCTCATACAAGCAAACTGTGGTATTTGTTTTTGCTGATGTTAATAAAATGTGTCAGTAACCTTAAAGTGGGGTGATTCCAATCAGCTGTAGATGTACATTCAATTATTCATTTCTCAAAGTAACCATAAAATCCTCCTGGTGTTTCATGACATATTTTGCTAACAGACTTGACTCTCCAATAACAATGGCAAAGATGGGAAAAAAATTGCAGGATCCATTAAAGTGTGTGTTCAAAAGGGCTTTCAGCTACGGACACCAAATTTAGTTCAGTGTCTGTAAATTTACCTTCGTCCACTTCGGTGTTTGCTAAAGTTGATAAGCTGAACTAACTCCAGAAGTTATTCAACCATATGTGTATCCAATCATTACTTTTTGAAAGCTTTATTCAATATTATTTCATGGTTCATGAGATATTTTGCTAACGGACAGATAAATAAATAAAAAATCCTGCTTTTGTCTTCTGAAGTGGGTGATGATGAACTTAATGTTATCTAAAGCATGTGAGTTTATCAGTTACTGATATTTTTAAGTTTTAATGTATTCAAGTACTAAATTACAAATCTGTGGCATGTGAAATATTCACTTTCTTATGTTCTCTTTTTTGTATAAATTTATATTAAAGGCAGAATGATACACAAACTCTCAGTTCATCCAACACCATCCAGTCATGTACCTCTGCAATAACCACAGCTGTTTTTGACCAATTTGACCTGGTTTCACTCCCTCACCTCACCAAGGTGGTTCAGCAGATGAAACCAACTAACTGTTCTCTGGACATCATTCCCTCTAAAATGTTCAAACAGTCCTTTGATGTAATTGGTCCTTGTGTTTTGTCATTTATTAACAGCTGTCTATCTTCAGGTTTTGTGCCATCTGCTTTCAAACATGCTGTGGTCAGGCCTCTTCTCAAAAAACCAGGCCTAGATCCTACAGCTCTCTCTAATTTCAGACCAGTTTCCCATCTGTCATTTCTATCAAAGGTCCTAGAAAAGATTGTTTTTATTCAACTTCAATCTTTTCTAGAACTCAACAACCTGTTTGAAAAATTTCAGTCAGGTTTTCGAGCTCGTCACAGTACTGAATCTGCACTGCTCAAAGTACAGAATGACATTCTTCTGTCCCTGGATGCAAAAAACCCTGCTCTGCTGGTGATGTTAGACCTCTCAGCAGCTTTTGACACCGTCGACCATCAGGTACTAATCAACCGCTTGTCTCAGCAGGTTGGCCTCCAGGGAGCTGTGCTTGAGTGGTTCAAATCTTACCTGTCTGGGAGAACTTTTTCTGTCATGATAGGCGATCTGTCCTCCTCTTCATCAACCCCTCTGACCTCTGGCGTACCACAGGGATCTATTCTAGGGCCAGTCCTCTTCTCTCTTTACATGCTGCCATTAGGATCAATCATTGCACGTCATAACCTGTCTTTTCACATGTATGCAGA